>OX123187.2:78168532-78431585 GCA_944739405.2 Euclidia mi | reverse complement strand
GAACATTGATGTTTGTCTTAGTCTGGTTGTTTCTATGTATAATATGTATGTAATTACAAAAAAAAAGTATGTATGTTTATCCATTATCTAGTACCCATAGTACAAGCTCTGCTTAGTTTGGGGACTAGATGGTGATGATTGTATGTTTTTTTATGTTTATTTTTTTATTTCTGCCGAACAAATTGACTCCATGCTGCCTGATTTTAAGCAGTCAGTGAAGTCCTATAGTGACGGCCATCATCCCAGCAGCCAGCATGGCATTATGGCATGATGGCCCTCGCCTTGACGGCCTTGAGAAAAGCTTTTTCACGTCCCGCTTAAAGGACCCAGGATCATAAGTGGAGGGAAACACGTGGGCTGGGTAAAGAGTTCCACATCTTAATGGTACGGTAGAGATAAGAGGCGCCGAACCATTTGGTGCGTGACGGTATCTGTTCTACCGTGTAAGAGTGGCACCTCAACCCAGCACGTGTCGTTCGGGATAGGAAAGGAGAAGGTGAGATTAGTTTGAAAGAGCTCTTCGGAGCACTCACCGTGATAGATGCGATAGAAGACAGCCATTGAGGCCACGTCTCTGCGTAATTGCAGTGACTCAAGAGTCTTAGTGGCCTCTGGATCCTCAATGATACGGACAACACGCCGCTGCAACCTATCGAGGGCGTCCAATAAGTACTGAGCGGAGCTATTCCAAAGGTGAGAGCAGTATTCCACACAAGAGCGAACCTGGGTCTTGTATAACAGACACAACTGCTCCGGCGTGAAAAACCTACTCACCTTGTTCAGGACTCCGAGTTTCCGAGATTCAGATTTGATGACACCCTCGATGTAGTTCTTCTGGTTGAGATTTCTGCGTATGTCCATACCTAGGATATTGAGGCTGTCTTGAATCGGTAGTGGAGTGTCCAGAAGAGAGGAATGGGAAAGGAATGGAGATACCTTGGCTGAGAATGCGCACACCTGTGTTTTCTTGGCGTTGAACTCGACCAGGTCACCCTAATGCGAGATGCAATTCAGAACCCAGTCAAGCTCAGCAACAAGTGTTTGCCTATACTCTTCAGTATCGGCTTGCTTAGCCGCAGGGTGTCCGAGATATCGCCCATGTACAGTACTGTCATCTGCATAGCAATGTATGCCCCCAAAATTGAGCATATCATTGATATGCAGAAGAAAAAGCGTGGGGGCGATAACACGAACCCCTGAGGCACACCAGCATTCACCTGGAGAAACTTCGATGACTCACCGTCACAAAGGACTCGTATATGGCGCTCATGCAGGAAGCTGGCAACCCAGTTGCACAACCGAGGGTGGCAAGCCGTAGGCTGGAAGCTTGGAAAGAAGCACACGATGCCAGACTCTATCGAAGGCTTTGGAGATGTCGAGACTAATAGCCAACGACTCCCCATTCCTGTGTAAGCATTGGAGACAACTTGGCTGCGCATTTCCTAAGCACTACCGCTGGAATTCCGTCAGGTACACTGGCCTTTCCGGACATCGAGAAATCGCAGTGTCGCGCGAACATTGCATTGCCTGATTTTAATATCAGGCATGGAGTGGCCGCAGTAGGGAATCGAAGGCGGCTGCGCACTACGATCATCGATTCGGGAGTTGGCCGCAAAGAGATTGACAAGCAGGTCAGCTTTCTTTTGCGGCCCATGGGCCAGTGATCCATCAGGGCATCGCAACGGTGGCAGTGAAGGCTAGCAGAAATTAGATTGCACCGCTTTGGCCAATCGCCAGTATCACCGGCTGCCCGTGGGGTGTGACAAGAGTTCTTGACCAAACCGTGCAATGCGCTGGGCATGCGTTCTTATGTATGCCCTCTTGCAGACCTTGGTGGCTCTAATATAGGCTGCCTTGATGAGATGGACATTCGGATCGCGACGAGACCGAGCCCTGACCCAAGCGCGGTAAGCCGACTGTTTTTGTTTAACAACATCGGCGCACTCGTGATCGAACTAGGGCCGTACTCCGCTGCTGCTAGAGACGTGAGTGGATGGAATATAATATTCCATACCCAACCTGATTTCCCCAGCAACAGCAGACGCACTCTCCGACAGATCCCTCCCACCAAAGCAGCGTTGAGACTACGGGATGGACGCATATTAGTCTCGCAGGCCATCCCAATCCGCTGACGAGTAGTGCCACAAGCGTCGCTTTGCCTTCACTGGTTGTGGAGGTGAAGCGAATGGCACTGTAGTGCGAACCAGACAGTGGTTGGAGGAACCAAAAGGGGCTTGTAGCGTCCCACTGTACTGGGCCGGGTTACTCGTCAGCACAAGGTCTAACAACGAGGGCGCTTGACCCGATATATCTGGTATCCTGGTGGGCTGGAGTACCAGTTGAGTCAGGTCATGCGTGAGAGCGAATGCGTGAGCAGGTCGTCCCGCGTGGTCCGTTTTGGAAGAGCCCAGCCAGGTTTCATGGTGGGCATTGCAATTTCCTAAAAAGACCAACTCTGTTAGCTGCGACACCCATCAAAACTTTTAGTGAAATTAATTATTGTGGACAATAACAATGGTTCTCTTAATATAAAGTTTGTACAACGTTTCAAATTATGGCTTTTCTTCTTATTAGATAAAGCAATAAAAAAAAGATAAAGCAAAGATTATGTGGTGATTTTCGGGTACCTAAAACCACAAACCTATCAATTTACCCTTACCCAGTCAAAATTAGCAAATCATTCTAAAGGCCTCCATACTTAGTACCTGCCAGTTTATTATCATCGAGGACCGTATCACCCGAAGGGTCTATCCCTGCTGTATCTCATGCCACGCCTCGTAGTATACAAATCTCGTTCGGCTTGCTTTCTGAACGGATAAAGTCATTCAACCTAACGCTTTCTGAGTCATGTGAAGACGAAAGTAATTATAGTTTATTGTTTTCTTCAAGTTTTGGGTCGAAAACATTGTTGACATAAAATTTATTTTTAGAACTTTTAGTACTTGATAAATTAACTTTCATTAAGACTAATAACGGGATATATATGCAAAATTGGGTAAGTTTGATTAGACGGATGAAGTGTTATTTTTATTAGTAGCCTCACTCTCCTCCTCAGAATGTATACAAACAAGTTACCAGCAAGCCTGTGCACCCACACTCCCAAAGTCGTCTAGCAAAACGGATAAACGTGTGCGCATCCAACCGCGTCGGATGTGTCGCTATTTTGTAAATATGTCGTCGAGTACATTAAAGTGTAATGTGTGCAATATAGTAATAGATGAGCTTCTAGCTTACCTACAAAACAAAATCTCTGTATCTGATGAAGATACATTAGTGAAAATATGTGCATCATCATTTTCTGGTGATCAAATTGAAAAAGCGAACAAGCTGCTTTTCGAGTCCCTACCATCTGAGCTCCGGAAGTCGAATCGTAAAGGAAAGGGCAAGGAGAATAGGATATTGTTAGATATTATAGGCATACTCAAAGGAACCGACCCAGATGTTATTCCAGTGTTTGTGGCTCGTGACTTAGACAAATTACCGCCGCTTACTGTTGACCATCTAGATGTATCCAAACTGCTTAAGGATTTGGAAATTGTAAAGACTGAGATCAGCGTCATAAAATCATCGTATGTAACGCAGGATCAACTCCAGGAGGCTAAAAAACAATGTGTAGATACGCATACTACGTCGTTACCACTATCTTCTGATACCATAAACATGAAGAGAGGTGCATATCGAGACTGCAGCCCAGTAGGATTACTAAGCGTGAAAGATGTAGATACTACAAGTAAGGATTTGGTGCCACAAAAAGAAAATAGTTTCTATCCCAATAAGAACACTATTTGTAATGTGAGTAGGAGCCAACTGTCGACGAGGCAAATATGTAACGGCTGTTGTGAGGTTAGCAGCGATGACGTCGAACTAGCGCAAGGCTTGAGGGCAGGCGGCGGAGCGGAGGGGGCCGCACCGTCACAGCGATCGGATCTAGTAAACAAGCCGCACAATCAGCTGATGAAGGCGATGAGTAACCGGTTATACGCAAGTGTTGCACAGTCTAACAATGACGAGCAATGTAATACTGACTGGACCGAAGTTCGATATAGGAAAACCCCCAACTATCGTTTGAAAGGTAAACAGGGCAAAGCGGAACTGAATGAAAAGTTTAAAGCGGCAGAGATAAAGTTACCGGTACTTATAACTAACATTCACAAGAATACCTCAGAGCAGGACATTGTTAGTTATATTGAAAACAAAATCAAAGAAAGGGTAATATTAGAGAAAATTTCCATTAAGCGCCAATGAATGAGCATAATGCGTATAAATTTTTGGTGTCAGTAGACAAATTACCGCTATACTTGGACGAAAAATTATGGCCGCAAGGCATTGTGTTTAGAAGGTTTGTTAATTTTAAGCCTAAGCACGCGAGGGCGCTCGGCTCGGACAATGTCAATAATAAATGATGGAGCAGACTTATAAGTTTCTGAGCTTTAATTGCAAGAATGCAAAGCGTTCCGTGGATAACATTCGTGAGCTTTGTAAGACAAGTGATTTGATTGCGCTACAGGAAACTTGGTTGTTGCCGGACGAGATACCTATGTTGGACGCCATAAGCGACGACTTTGGATCAACGGGAGTGTCCGCAGTAGACGTGTCCGCGGGCATGCTACGCGGCCGCCCGCACGGAGGATTCGCGCTGTTGTGGCGCCGGATTGTGTTCCAATACGTATCGGTTGTTCAGTGCGATAATCCCCGTATATGTGCGATTCAAATAGTGACGAAAGATAAACCGTTTCTTGTGATGAGCGTGTATATGCCAGTGGACGTGAGCACTAACTTAACGGATTTTACAGACGTACTTAGCTCGGTAAGTGCTATTATTGATAATTGTGGCGTTGATTGTGTCTATATGTTAGGAGACTATAACGCGCACCCTACCGAGCGGTTTTATCGTGAACTATCAGACTTTTGTGTAGAACAGAAATGGTCGTGTATTGACACAGATAAGCTGGGTTTGACGTCCGACACGTATACTTTTTTAAGTGAATCTCACGGTTCGAAACGTTGGTTAGACCACTGTGTAGTGACTGAATCTGCGGCAAAAACTATTGATCATTATCTGTGATGTATGATGTGCTGTGGTCAGATCATTTCCCATTAATTATCAATTGTAACCTTAGCTTGTTATCACAAAATAATTTTATAGATATATATCTGTAGAAATGGTGTTATGTGGGGAGAAAGATCACATCAATAAATATTAAGGTATCAAACTGAATGTCATAAGAGATTACGGCTTATAGACTTTCCTTCAGAACTAAGCTGTTGCTGTGATAGGATGTGCGATGATACCTCACATTGCCTCATTATTGACAAATTGTACGATACCATTGTGCAAGCCATGACAGAGGCTGCTTTAGAGAGTAGAGAGTTCAGTAGTGCACGTAAGAGGAAAGTGGTTGTGGGCTGGAATAAATATCTCGCTGATGCTCACTGGCAGGCCACGCAAAAATTTTAGTTGTTGGTTTGGCACGGAATGCCGTCTACTGGGCTCATTTATAACAATATGTGTCAGACTAGAAAAGTGTTCAAGTCGCGTCTTAAATGGTGTCAGGACCATGAGACAAAAATTAAAATGGACATTATGGCATTGCACCATTCTAAAAATGATTTCCGCTCTTTCTGGAAGAGCACCAACAAGTGAAAATATAGGCCTGGGCTGCCCGTGAGCGTCAGTGGCGTAGCGGAGCCCAAAGACATTGCCAATATGTTCAAGCAGCATTTTCATGTAACTTCACCATTGGGGCCGTCACGGACGGTGATCAATGTTGAGGCTGGCATGGAGCCGGGAATATATTTCAAGGCCAAAGATATTGCTGCTAGGATACTTTCAATGTCTAAAGGTAAATCCCCTGGCCATGACGGTCTCAGCATCGAGCATCTCCAGCATGCGGGACCTCATTTGCCGAGAGTATTGGCAATGCTGTTTTCTTTTTGTATAACTCACAGTTACATGCCCAAAGAAATATTACGGACTGTTGTAGTACCTATAGTGAAGAATAAAACAGGCGATACCGCAGACAAAAATAATATATATAGGCCCATATCGTTAGCAACAGTCATTTCTAAGGTACTTGATGGCATGCTTAACACACAGCTAAATCAATCCATTGATCTGTATGACAATCAATTTAGTTTTCGGCCTGGTTTATCGACAGAAAGTGCTGTGCTGTGCCTTAAACATGCTGTTAACTACTATGTGAAGAGGAATACCTCTGTTTTTTACTGCTTCTTGGACCTTTCTAGGGCTTTTGACTTGGTTTCCTACGACATTTTATGGCAGAAGTTGGAAAAGTCGCGGTCAGTGCCGGTAGCTGTTATAAACATTCTGAAGTATTGGTATGGAAACCAAGTCAATAGTGTAAGATGGGCTGGGTCTATGTCTGACTCGTATGGGTTGGAATGCGGGGTGAGACAAGGTGGCTTGACCTCACCAACGCTTATTAACCTTTATGTGAATGAGTTGATTGGCGAGCTCAGCAGCGTCAATGTTGGATGCCGTATTGATGGCATATCTGTCAACAACATTAGTTACGCAGATGACATGGCGCTGTTGAGTGCGTCACCATGTGGATTGCGTAAGCTTATCGGTATATGCGAAAGATATTCAGAGTAACGAAAAGTGAAGTCATGGTCTTTGAGGCGAGTGGCAAGAGTCCTAAAGAACTTCCTCCTATCTTTCTCAATGGAGTCCCTTTGAAACGACTTTATCAATTTAAATACTTAGGGCATATATTGACACCCGACCTCAAGGATGATGCGGATATAGAGAGGGAGCGGAGGGCGTTGTCAGTGAGAGCGAACATGCTAGGTCGCAGGTTTTCCAGATGCGGGGAGGATGTGAAGTTGACTCTTTTTAGAGCTTACTGCACATCTTTCTATACCTGTAGCCTGTGGGCTAGATATGCTCAAAAGTCTTACAAGCCCTCCGTATCCAATATAACAATGCTTTTAGAGTGCTGCTGGGGCTTCCTCGCTTTTGTAGCGCATCAGGGATGTTCGCTGAAGCGCGTGTGGATTGTTTCTATACCACAATGCGCAAAAGGTGTGCATCCCTGGTGCGCAGAGTGTGGGCTGGCACCAACAGCCTTCTGAAAATAATAGCGGGCAGGTTTGACTACCGGTACGTAGGTCACTGCTGTGCAATTGCCCATGGAACTGCGCAGCGGTGATCTGCGTAGCTGTTTTTAGAATGTGATAATTTTGTAATGTGTGCTTTTTACTAACATAGGTTAAGTTTCTGTTACTAACAAAAATTAATCTATGGTTACTTGAATAAACTATATTATTATTATTATTATATTAAAACCCAGTGGTGGGGAAGAGAACTAGAGGGACTCAGGCAAAACCAGAGGAAACTCTTTAACAGGGCTTAAAACACGAGAATGGAAGCAGACTGGCTCAAATATAAAGAAGCCCAGTCACACTACAAGAAACGCATAAGATTCCGCAGAGGTGAGTCCCAAATAGACTGGCTGGTAGCCGAAAATGTGGTCACCACAGACCGGCTGAAATGGGCAATAGACAGCTTCCAGGCATTCAAATCCGCAAACCTGGAAGAAATCATATAAGTATTCCTACAATGGGGATGCACTACGATTGTGCCGCACCTGTTCGACATTTACAGGGCCTCAATAGCACATAGATATATACCTTGCAGGTGGAGGGAAGTTAAAGTCACATACCTCCCAAAACCTGGCAAAACCGACTACTCGCAAGCGAAAGCATATAGTCTATATGCTTTCGCTTGCGAGTAGTCGGTATCAGCTTGATCTCCTTCTTACTGAAAACGCTGGAGAGACTTGCGGACCGATATCTCCGTGAGGGCGCATTATTGCGCAAGCCACTACACCCAAATCAACACGCCTACGGAAGTGGTAGGTCAACTGAATCGGCGCTGCATTCCGTTGTGGGTACCAGTGAAACAGCGCTTACCAACAAATCAATGACACTGGGGGCCTTCATCGACATAGAAGGTGCCTTCGACAAAACTAAGTTCAACAGTATCAGCCGGGCCCTCGAAAAATTCGGAGTTGAACAAACCGTTAGTGGCTGGATTGATCAACTCCTGAAACAGAGGGCAATACAATTCACGGTAAACTCCACCACAAGGGGCATAGTGGCAAAAGGCTGCCCTCAGGAAGGCGTACTCTCACCCTTGTTGTGGAAAATTGTGGTGGACGATCTGTTACGGAACTTAAACGACAGACGGAGCCGACCGTGTAGAATACACGGTCGGCTATGCAGACGACATTACAATCCTGTTCAAAGCTGACTCAGAAGACACGATCTGCAATCGGATACAAGCAGCCATCAGGATTATGGAGGAATGGTGCAACCAACATGAACTGACGGTTAACCCCAACAAAACGGAGCTAGTACTTTTCACCAACAAAAGGAAAACCCATATGTGCAAAACACCAAAACTCTTTGGAACGGAGCTTACCCTATCGAGTGAAGTCAAGTATTTGGGCGTAATACTTGACCATAAGCTAAACTGGAGTAAGCACATCAGCACTAAAACAACAAAAGCATGCATAATCTTCTGGCAATGCCGGAGAATGATAGGCAAGAAATGGGGTCTCAATTCATCTATCACCCTGTGGATTTACACTGCCATTATACGCCCCATGCTTATATATGGTGCAGTGATGATTGAATGAATGATTCAGCAGGAAGCTGGCGCTGCAGCAATCCGTCTAGACAAGCTCGGGCTGTGGAGAAAGGATGATCGTATTACCCACGCACGCCTAAAAGGGACCTTAACCAAAGAGATCCCGATGCTAGAGGCCGCATGCGATCTTATCCCTAAAACTCTTCTGTCTTTGACAAAAAATATCGCATCCAATTACAGGAGGAACACAAAGACAGCTCTGGTATACATGAAGTCAGAGTATACACAAACGGCTCAAAAACGAAGCATGGTTCGGGTGCGGGCGTATTCTCCCATGACTTAAATATCAATATCTCAACATCCCTTGGTACTCTTAACACCATATTCCAAGCCGAGTGTGTTAGGATCACAAGAGCTGCAACAGGAATCGCGTCTAGAAACGTAAGCGACCTGTCTATATGCATCATCACAGACAGTGCCTCAGTACTACAAGCTCTCAGCAGCAACTGCTTTAACAGCGGCCTCATCTTGGAATGCCACCTAGAGCTGCAAAATATTGCAGAGAAGAATCGGGTTACGCTGCAATGGATTAAAGGCCACAGCAAATCCGCAGGCAATGACGCCGCAGACCAACTGGCACGGCAAGGATCGGACACAATGATAATGGGACCCGAGCCGATTGTACCGATACCGGCAAGTCAACTCAAAACATGGCTACGCGAGAGAACCGCACAAGAACACGAAAAAGAGTGGGCAGACATAAAATAATGCAGTCAAACAAAAATTGCTATCCCCTGCTTGAACAAGCGACTCTCGTACAAGCTGCTGCATTCAAAGAGAAAAACACTCAATCATCTGACAGGCATAATAACTGGCCACTGTCCACTCAACAAGCACCTATTCAACATAGGCGTTACGGACAGCCCACTGTGCAGGGTTGCATGGAAACTGAAGAAACACCCGCTCATGTCATTCTGCACTGCACAAGGGTGAGCGATCAACGGGCAAAGCTGCTGAACAACCCCAGAACCATGTGTGAGGCTTTGAACAACACCAGCCAAATAATGGCTTTCTGGAAGGAGCTAAGGTGGTATGAGTAGTCGTAGTCGTCGGCGTCAATCAAGACGCCACTTACGCACAATGGCCCAAATAAGTGGCTGAGTGCGGAAAACCCACGACTAAATAACTAACTAGCCTAATCCTTTTCCACTGAGCTAAATATTACGGCTTTTAGCTAAGAAAGCTGTCTGTGTTTTTTTAATAAATGATTGTAAATTATGAATTTTATAAATATTGAATTCATTAAAGTGTATATATTATTATATCCAACCATATTATGTATCTCAAACAAACTTCTCAGTTATAGTTATAACAGTCTCTGCTTATTCCTTTGGTAGAGAGAATAAACTGAGGATAAAGGATGGATTTCTCTTCTCATTCAATGTTTTACAATGGCTGTTCGCCAAGTAACGTCAAACTCGATTAATTATCCCATTAATACTCACAAACCCCATTCGTTTGATGATCTCCATTGAAATTTAATTCAGTCCGAACATTTACCGCAATAATGAGGGTGCAAACATTACTTCGGATCATTTTAACGAAGCGGCCAACTATAATGTTTTAAACCAACATCTCGTCAAAAGTATAATTATTAAAGCAACTGAGGCATACATAGCACGAAAGATTTTCCGGATCCTGGTTCCCTGATATCTCTTGACTCAATAATGGAGAAATGATTTGTGAGACCGCGATACGAGAACAGGAATGTTGCCATTGCAAATATTTCATTTAACAAACACGTGTGATCTTCGTGGCGTAGATATTGTGACGGCCGGTGTCATGCCAAGCTGTCATCACTACCGTTGCCAAGGACTTCTGACGTCTACACGACAAACTATCTGGTCATCAAACACAATAATTTATTAGCAAAGAGGTTTGAAGACTATTTTATTATTTGGAAATGAGTTTTTAGTTCGATGACGTATACACTCTGTCAAGTGTTCGCCAAATTCACCAGTCATTTTCATGTTCTGAAGGCGTGGGTTCAAATCCCAGTCATAACTGTTATGTGGATTATGGTTTTTATGAAATTTGGAAAATGTTTATGAATATTTGGCAAATATTTAAAAGATTATTTAAATATTTCGAGTAAAAATTAGAAAATTCTAGAAACTTCAGGAAGGAATGGAAAGGTTAAAAAGAGACAGGAGATGGAAACACAAATTTAAATATTTCGAATAAAGATAAGAAAATTCTAGGAACTTCAAGAAGGAATGGAAAGGTTAAAAAGAGACAGGAGATGGAAAAATTGGATAACGAAAAGACAATCGAAATTATTAGATCTAGAACATTCTTAGGGGTATATAAGGCGGTGTAGACGCGCTTAGCGCCAGTTTAAGTTGAAAAGTGGTAAAGTGAAGAAGAAAAGGAAGAAGTAAAGGAAGCAAGAAGAAGTAGTAAACAAGTGAAGTGAAAGTATAGTGCAGTAAAGTGCAGTGAAGTGCAGTGAAAAGTGCAGTGCAAAAGACGCTAGTGTTGGTGCTGTCTGCGTCGGAATTAAACGGCGTGTCGTGTGTCAAGTCGAATAAAGTGTCATCAGTGCTACTCGGTGTTTCCTTCCAATCCCGTTACCCCGTCCGTAACAATTGGTGTCAGAAGTGGGATTGGAAGGATCAAAGATGCCAGTCATGCCAAGGGAAGGGCCTACGACACGTGCAAGGGCTGCCGCTCAAGAGCAAGGTGACTCTAGCCAGGAAGTTGTGAGCAGGGATGCTCCTTCACAAGGAAGTGGATCTGAAGGGGGGGTATCAACGTCCGCAAGCGCGGCTAACCCGCTATCTCTCGCAGACCTCGCAGCACTATTCCAACAATCGCTTAAGGAAAACTCGCAGCAGCTACAATCGCAGCTTGAATCTCGACTCGAGCAAAACTCGCAGCAGCTACAATCTCGACTCGAGCAAAACTCGCAGCAGCTCAAATCCGAACTCCAGCAAAACTCGCAGCAGCTCAAATCCGAACTGCAGCAAAACTCGCAGCAACTCAGCGAGATAAAGGAGAGCCAGGATGAGATTCGCCGTTATATATCTGAGAACGCTCGTACGATTGCCGAGATAGAGATGTGTATCGGTGAAGTGCAATCTCACGTGACTACCATTGAGGAAGAGATGCAGACCGGCATGGCGCCAGTAGTATCGGAAGAGGTGCAGACCCGCATGGCGTCAGTCGTATTGGAAGAGGTGCAGTCCCGCATGGCGTCAGTATCGGAAGAGATGCACACCCGCATAGCTACTGTAGAGGAGGAGTTCAGGGGGATAAAGACTAACGTCCCTTCGGTTACAGTAGCCTCATCAGGTGCTGGTAATTTTAAAGTACCTTCTTTCGACGGTACCTCATCTTGGGAGGCGTACAGGATGCAGTTTGAAGCCGCTTCTTCTAGTAACAGCTGGAACAGAGAACAGGCCAAGAATGCACTCGCTCTGGCGTTACGCGATGGTGCATTATCACTGCTACAGTCTGTGGGGAAAGACGCCACATATGAACAGCTCATCGAGGCTCTTGAGTCCAGGTATGGAGAGGCGCATTTGGAATTTGTATTCCGTGCTCAGTTGCGTAACCGCTGTCAGCGCCCTAACGAGTCATTGCAGCAGTGGTCTATATAAGTAGAGAAGATGGTAGGAAAAGCTTACCAGTCTGCACCCCCGGCACAAGTCCAAAGCATGCGTCTCCAGGCGTTCATTGATGGCATTTATGACGATGAGGTCAGGACAGCCGTTCGTCTGAAGCACCACGAAAATGTTAAGGACGCTTTAGCGCATGCTCTAGAAGTGGAGGCTGTCCGTCAAGAAATTAAGGGTGGACGAGTCCGAGTTGTGGCCGCAGAAATGCAGCGAACAGACCGAAGATTTGTCCCAAAATGTTATAGCTGCAGGGAACCAGGACATTTAAGCAATAGCTGTCCAAAACGTAAACGTAAGACTGACGCTATTGTTCAAACGTCAGAACACGACCAGGAAAACTAATTCCAGCCAGGGCTGCGGGGTAAGTGCTGGCCGGTAGACGAAAAGCCCCTAAAGTTTGTATCCGACAAAGCACAGATGGGAACAGCTTAACCATTGATGGAGCGGTCAATGGCGTTACCTGTTTGCTGACCTTGAACACCGGTGCGTCACGAACTGTTATAGGGACTCACCTGATAAGGAAGAATGGGAAGATTCTTAAACAGTCAATTTGACCTCGACTGACAACGGCTACCGGCCAGCACATCCCAGTCAGGGGAGAGCAAATAGTGGTTTCAAAGTAGGTGACAAATTATATTGGCAAAAAGCACTGATTGCAGACATCGTCGACGACTGCATTGTTGGGCTAGACTTCTTCAGAGATCACCAATGTAGATTGGATATTAAGTGTGGTATCCTAAAGTGTGGAGACGTGGAGATTCCAATGAAAGGTGGAGGCACGGGAAAAATTTTGTGCCTCAAGGAGAGCAAGCTGGCACCTAGGTCACAGACCTTTGCCCTGCCACTTCGACTCAGCGACGTTGCATAATGATAGAAAACAATAGAGATGACGATCCATGGTTGCCGGCGTGTGTAGTTGTTGCTTCTTCACAAAGGGCAGTTATACCTGTCCTAAATTTAAGTGATGAAGAAAAAGTGTTGAAAAAGGGTTCTGAGATAGGAGAGTCCGAGGAAGTCGCTTGGTTACGAAACTGCCAGAAAACCAAGAGTCTGGCTGAGACTAACATTAACGTAGATAGTATATTAAAAGGTTGCAAAGACGATCTAACGGAAATCGAAACAGAAAAAGCAAAGAAATTGCTGACACAGTACGTCGACATTTTCTCAAAGAACGACGGTGACATCGGAAAGACAGGAGTAGTAAAACACACTATCAATACGGGGAATGAACAACCGATCCGTCAACGCCCACGACGTGTACCTTTTGCCAGGGAGAAAGAGGTAGAGGATATGATCGAAGATATGAGGAAAAACGGGGTTATCGAGCCATCGATTAGCCCGTGGTGTTCGCCGGTGGTATTGGTAAAGAAAAAGGATGGATCGACTAGATTCTGCATTGACTACCGAAGATTGAATGATATAACCAAGAAAGACAGTTATCCTTTGCCTAGAATAGACGACACGTTAGAGACGTTATGTGGAATGAAATGGTTTACAACAATAGACTTAAAAAGTGGTTACTGGCAAGTGGAAATGGACCCAAAAGACAGAGAGAAGACAGCTTTTTCAATAGGCAGAGGGCTTTGGCATTTTAATGTTATGCTTTTCGGATTGTGCAACGCACCATCTACTTTCGAAAGGTTAATGGAACACATCCTTGCCGGGCTTTTAGGGGAAGCTTGTCTGGTGTATCTCGATGACATAATTGTAATGGGCCGAGACTTCGATGATCATCTCACGAAGCTAGAAAGTGTACCCAATAGATTGAAAAATGCAAATCTGAAACTCAGTCTTAAAAAATGTTCATTTTTCAAGCGACAAGTTAACTACTTGGGTCATGTCGTCGTCAAAATGGCATCGAGAAGGACCCTGCCAAAATTTCGGCGGTTAAAAATTGGCCCATGCCTAAGGACAAGAAGCAGGTGCGCTCATTTATGGGGCTTTGCTTTTATTACAGACGTTTTGTGAAAAATTTCTCGAGCATCGCAAAACCCTTACATGAGCTGACGGAGAAAAACGACCATTTAATTGGGATGAAAAATGTCAAACTGCTTTCGAAGAGTTGAAGAAGCGTTTATGTGAAGCGCCAATTCTTGCATATCCCGACGTCAATGGAGAATTCATTGTTGACACAGACGCAAGCAATGTAGGTATTGGTGGAACTCTTTCCCAGAGACAAGGAGATCAGGAGGAGGCTGTTATTGCCTACTTTAGCAAATCGTTGTCTAAACCTGAAAGGAACTACTGTACCACACGAAAAGAGCTTCTAGCAGTAGTAAAAACTCTCCAGCATTTTAAAAAGTACTTGATCGGAAGAAAATTCTGGATCCGGACGGACCACGCAGCGCTTAAATGGCTTTTACAGTTTAAAAATTGTGAGGGTCAGGTAGCTCGATGGATAGAACAACTTCAAGAGTACGATTTCGAAGTTGAGCATCGTGGCGAAAAATCTCACGGTAATGCTGATGCCTTATCAAGACGTCCCTGTGATAAGAATTGCAAGCATTGCGTGCGACAAGAAGGTAAAGAAGAAGCTGCCGTCAAGGTTATTAGAACGGATACTATCGACGGGCGATGGAACAAGGAGTTCATTATTAAATCGCAGGAAGAAAATAAAGATTTGAAACCGATACTGGAGCGGCTAAAGAATAACTCTCTTCGGCCAGAATGGAGTGAGGTAGCTGATACTAGTACCGTCACGAAAAGCTATTGGGCGCAATGGAACAGCCTAATAATACAAGATGGACTACTTTGTCGAAAATGGGAAAGTGCTTCTGGAATAGACAGTTATCTTCAAACAATAGTGCCAAAATCAATGATTCCTGAAGTTTTGCAAGTTTGTCATGACGGCCCATCTGGCGGACATCTTGGAGTGCGAAGAACCTTACTGAAATTTCGTCAACGTTTTTATTGGCTGCACTGTAGGGAAGACGCTGAAGACTGGTGCAGGAAATGCGTTAAATGTTCTTCAGTTAAAGGGCCGCAAACTCGGAGCCGCGGAGCACTAAAACTGTACACTGTGGGAGCTCCTTGGGAACGTGTTGCTGTGGATATAGCTGGACCATTTCCTTTGACAGATAGTGGTAATCGCTATATTCTGGTGATAATGGATTATTTCACGAGATGGCTAGAAGCTTTTGCAGTCCCCAATCAGGAAGCAATTACAGTTGCGACAAAATTAGTAAATGAAGTATTTTGTCGATATGGTTTACCGTTAGAAATCCACAGCGACAAAGGGAGAAACTTTGAATCGCAACTCTTTCAAGAAATCTCCAAGATGATGGGGATCCACAAAACTAGAACAACTCCGTATCACCCTCAATCGGATGGAATGGTGGAGAGATTTAACCAGACATTGGAGCGCCATCTTGCTAAAGTAGTCGATAGCCATCTGAGAAACTGGGACGAATATAACCCACTATTTCTTCTGGCTTACAGAGCCGCAGTACATGAAAGTACAGCAACAACCCCGGCGCGAACAAATTTAGGAAGGGAGCTACGACTTCCAGTAGACCTTCTTGCTGGATGTCCACCGGGGACACCTAGCTGTGTTACCGATTATGCATGTGAATTAAGAAGAAAGCTCGAAGAAATTCATGAACACGACAAGAGAATTTACAAGCGGGAGTAAGAATGAAGACCCGATATGACAGACGCGCAAATGCAAGAGAATTCGAAGAGGGAACTTTGGTGTGGCTTCATAATCCGGTCCGATGTAAGGGAAAATCTCCCAAATTACAGCCATGCTGGGAAGGACCATATACTGTAATAAAGAAAATTAACGATGTAACCTACAGAATTCGAAAGACACCTAGAAGTCCGGCCGGTGTCATGCCAAGCTGTCATCACTACCGTTGCCAAGGACTTCTGACGTCTACACGACAAACTATCCGGTCATCAAACACAATAATTTATTAGCAAAGAGGTTTGAAGACTATTTTATTATTTGGAAATGAGTTTTTAGTTCGATGACGTATACACTCTGTCAAGTGTTCGCCAAATTCACCAGTCATTGACAACAAGGCGATGGCCGTGCGGATAACACATTCCGTTCACGTTCTGAAGGCGTGGGTTCAAATCCCAGTCATAACTGTTATGTGGATTATGGTTTTTATGAAATTTGGAAAATGTTTATGAATATTTGGCAAATATTTAAAAGATTATTTAAATCGAGTAAAAATTTGAAAATTCTAGAAACTTCAGGAAGGAATGGAAAGGTTAAAAAGAGACAGGAGATGGAAACACAAATTTAAATATTTCGAATAAAGATAAGAAAATTCTAGAAACTTCAAGAAGGAATGGAAAGGTTAAAAAGAGACAGGAGATGGAAAAACAATTGAATAACGAAAAAACAATCGAAATTAGTAGATCTAGAACATTCTTAGGGGTATATAAGGCGGTGTAGACGCGCTTAGCGCCAGTTTAAGTTGAAAAGTGGTAAAGTGAAGAAGAAAAGGAAGAAGTAAAGGAAGCAAGAAGAAGTAGTAAACAAGTGAAGTGAAAGTATAGTGCAGTAAAGTGCAGTGAAGTGCAGTGAAAAATGCAGTGCAAAAGACGCTAGTGTTGGTGCTGTCTGCGTCGGAATTAAACAGCGTGTCGTGTGTCAAGTCGAATAAAGTGTCATCAGTGCTACTCGGTGTTTCCTTCCAATCCCGTTACCCCGTCCGTAACAATATGAAATGTATTTGATTATTTTGCATAGTATTGCTTGACTGGAATATGGTGCATGCAGCTGGTCCTAGATTGGGCGCCAATAATAACTTTGTATAGCTTCTTTTGAGATTTTCTGCGAACTCACAGACGTTTTGTCAAACCATGATATTTTAATTAGAAATAAAATATAATTCATAATAAATTCAACGCTGTCGTGGTTAAATCTTTGAAACAATGAATTTCATTGTATTATCACCCCAAGTTGGGCGCCAATAACTCTGGCAGGTTATAGGTATCTTTTTGCTAAACAGGCTATTTAATTTCATTTATATTTTAAATATGACACCTTGAGAGCGGCTAAAGCCTCTGTAATGTTTGATGAAACCTATTCTTTAAGGTCTTTTAATGAAATTTGACGCTAAGAATTTTAATTTAAAATTTAATTTAATTCGTCATGATTATTAGTTTATTCTGACTTACGCATGGTTTGTCATTTTGAGCAATATTAAATAAGCTGGAAAAAATAAATTTATTAGCATACGGAAAATATGAATTCCAAATAGAATAAAATCAGAAACTTCAACATGACGCACCCGCAAATCCATCATCCTTAAACCACTCTCAGCAGAATTAAAAAGAAAAGTCACGAGAGGAAGGTGACAGGTGAAATGTACCGTCAAACGCACCTGTGAGAAAAAATATATTAAATGGAGGGAAATCCTTCGGAAAGCCTCTTAAACTGTCACCGTAACGAGTCGGACCGCGATTATGAGATATGACACAGATGGGACTGTGTTTGACGATGAGCCTTTTGGTATAGTCAATTGTGTGTTGGTATGCTTTCAGCATTAACGGGTTAAAAGCTGTTGATGTTAATAAATATGAAAAGGTTTTGCTGAATTTCTAAAATTGGAGCGACTTTGTGACAAGCACCGAGCTAACCAAGCATGGCTTACGAAGGCACATAATATCTACTCTGTTAGATAGAAAATGTTTTCATGTATAAATTTAGTTGATTGCCTCAATTTTTCGTGTTTCATGATTTGAAAACTCACTCAGACAAAACAATATTAGAAAATAACGTACGTATAATTTTCTCAATTTTATTTCTTAATTTCATTAGCTACAGCTTTTCTTGTTTCAATTGGAATTCCACAGCCCATTATAAACAAAATAGCAAATGTTTTTGGTAAAAATATATTTATCCGCGAGTTTTATTACGTAGGATGGAATTTCCAGAAATGCTCTGCTTGTTTCATATACGGAGTATTCACATTATACTGAATTTCTCTCCTGTAGTTGACTTTTCGGTAGATACTTTGTTTTGTTTTGCCAAAAGGCGTTTCTACACAAAACTGGTCTTTCAAGTTAGAGATGACTATTATGCTGATGGTAGACGAAATATTTTAGAGAAATTCTTTTTAACTACAATTAAGTAATATCTACGCGCACTATAATCGATTTTCAATCTCATTAGGCCTAATTATCAATCGGATTACTACGTAGCAAGAACGAATCACGAAAAGATAATAAAGCAAAAGATCAAATACAGGAAACAAAATAATGAGCCATTTTGAAGAGATATCGTTAAGTTAATGCGACTGAATTCCCCAAACCAACAACTTTCCTGTTAGAAATATAATATGAAATATGACTAAGACATTTTTTATCACAATTTAATTTGGAAGCTCATAATATACAAGCCCATAATTGGTTACAGAACATGAATTTCATCTTCTAATAGTCCTTATATGATATTGCCCTGGAAACTTATATCTAATAGAATATGTCAGGCTTGTACCATTAGAAGGTAAAAAAATGGATAATAATAATTTTATATTTCAGACATAAATAAGTCAGTCACAAAAAGATCTTTACGCAATAAAGAGAACCCTTTCTAGACCTTTTTTTTCATAAAACGTCAATTCAGTAATTTCATTCCTTGTTATTATAACATTTTCATACGTGCGTAGCCATTGTACCTCAAAGGCTTTAAATTCTTATTTGCAAATCCTCTTTAAGTATAACAATCCTAGCAACCGGACTAAGCATATTCCTGGATATCCCCTAAAGTGTTTAAGTCATCCTCGGGTGGGGTTAAACATGCCCCAATTAATTGTAAGGGCAAAGTGTGGTGTGAGGTAGGTTCCGCATTAATTATTCTAAGTAAGCCCAAGACGTCTGGTCAAAATTATTATGGCCCCATTTCAAAGCTGTCAGATAGCATCAAGGTGATTTCTGACTGAGAATCTGTGAGATAAGTCCGGGTTTCGTCTTTGAATTATAATTGGTGTCGTCATTTCAATTCAACTAAATACTTTTATATTTTGTTTTGACTTTCTGTATCAGTTGGCTGTTGGTAGCTCGAACTTTGGTAGTTTTCACATTCATTAAGATTATTCTTAATGAATATGTGCAATGTAATGTTTAATTTATAAATGTAGAAGTTGGTTTTCATTGTATTTGGTTTACCTGAAGTCAGTGCTGCCTGTGTACCTACGTAGATTTTCTCAGTTGAAAAGTTAATTAAATCATCAGTTACTTTGAATTCAAAGTGATAAACTGCACGCACATGTTGCTTACAAATGAGATCGGTAATGTACATTTTATAACCTTTAAGGTACCATTTTTTAAGTAAAATGTTAAGGTGTACATTGTTATATGTTTTGAGGATTTGTGTCAGTATAAATGACAACTATGATTATACTCAACATTCTGATTTCAATTCTAGTATTTAAATATGATCTGCAACATTTATTTCAGACTTCATTTTGCTATTGGAACCGCTATTGGCAATACAATAAAGTTGCCAATAATATTTTAACTATCCTATTGTTCGTGATCTAGCAAGTTAGTCTCGTAAAATACCAGTAGGTACGTAACCAAGACAACGAACGCTGTAAAGAAAATCTAATAACAAAAAAATGAACCAAAATTTGATCCGGTAAAAAATTCTCAAGCGTCATTTCTTATTACAATTTTAATTAACTTATTCGAAAGCTTCTGGCGTATAATTTTCAATAAAAATTCAGACCATTGTAGACAGGCGCTATGGATTTTTTTAATGGATCTGTGAAACGTAGATCTGGTACGATTGAACACCAGATGGTTAGTTCAGACATTATGATAAAATTCTTAAGTTAATAAACTTATTTCATTATATCTTGATGATAAATTTATACTAACAGAAGGAATTTCATAATTAACGTTTGAAGACAATAACTGAAATGAATGAAATACCTACAAAAATTTCTGCCTTGTAGTAGATTAATGATGTCGGTTGCATAGCGAGAATTCACAGGATAAATGATAAATAACTCAGGAGAATGACAAATAAGATATCTTAATATGACAATAAGACTAGACATTATTTTACAACGTACGAGTATATCCACTCATCATGAACAAGTAGATATTTAAATAACACTCTGCTTAAAATACAAACCTTTGTGAAATGAAGACGTTGAAGAAATTACAACATTTGTTTTAAAAGTGAACCAAGTTTTAAAATCCAATCTGCCAGCGTAATCAGATTTACAAAACACAAAGACCGAACTGGGTTACCAGCAGGAAACTTGGCAGATTTGAGGTCCGAAATGTACGGAATGTTGACTGAATTTTGATGACCCCAGGAGGAAAATGTTTTACATTGTTATTATTTATTGAATTAGATGGAAGCATCTTGGACGCCGGAGACAGACGTTGACACAGGATTGTCACGTTAATCGGATTATTCAACGGTGAACAATTATTTTTGCTTTTGAACACGATTTCGTTTTTAGGAAGAACCATGCTTCAGCTCATGCTACGTAAAACCAATATAAATTGCCAATAATTGGTACATAAATTATAAGAAAATATTTGCATGTTGAAAGAAAAAGGAAAATAAGTTAATTGCTGCAGTTTTGCAATGCATGGTAAAATATATGCTATGGTGCGCCAAATTAAGCGAAATAAATAATGTACGGAAACTCGATGATTCATGAAATTTATCTTTGATTACATCTTCGTATAAATTATTGACATGTGCACATGCACAGGTATTAATTAAAATTTTTGACTTTACAACATATGAGACAAAAGTTCAGCGATCATATTCGTTACATAACTTAGTACAAGACATGTTCCAAGCAAAGTATAATTATGGACCACTTCCAAGTGACAAACCATAGTAACAATGATTAAAACTAAATATATTTAATCATGGTAATTTGGCATAAAAAAGACTATTTGTACTCGGTATAAGCTTGTTATATTATGGGATGGCCAACGATGGCCGTAGATGCATCTTAATAGGAGCAATAAAGCTCATCACTCGTGCAGACTAGCATAAATAAGCAGTACTTTTTTTATCTTACGTCTGTATCTACAGAAAGGTGTACATTACGTAAGTTATAGTATAAATTACGAAATTCATGCTAGTCCCATTAGTTACATGGACAGGGTAATGTAGAGCTCAGTAAATTATAACTCTCTAAAAATGTTGACTAATGACATATCTACCATCAATCAATATATATCGTGTTTTAACGTCAGGAAATCTGATAGACATAGAAACACGAGAGATACATTTTTGTATCATGTAAATTAATGGTAGGGAAATGCTGATTTTCAATATCACATTTATAAAGGTTGATAATAGTTACTATACAACAACAAACAACAACTATTTAACTAAATTACCAACGGTTCTTCTTTTACTCTTCGTAACACAAACTCGACACTAAACAAAACCGGTCGCATACAGAAGGACATTACACCCGGTAGATTTCACGATTCGCCAATCAGTTATCCAAATCATGTTGAGAAATTATTTCAAAGATGTTCGGAACAATAGATGGATCCCGGTACCCAATCGAGTATTTGTTTTAACTGAACCTCTCCGTGAAAATATTTTAGTTTTTTTCTGTTCTCTTTAATCGAAGGTAATGGGTAAATATATGGGTTTGTTGAGTGGCTTTGCAGAGCGAAAAACGGTTTGTTTTCTTTTACGCACGAGCCTAAGAAGGTTTTCCATCGGAAACGGTTGCCAGTAACTTGATATAGTTGACAAATGTCCTTTTAGTGAAACGTTACTTAAGTCTTTGTTTAACCTTTAATTGATTTAGTCATGATGCTTCAAGTTCTTTCTTCTTTTGGCGTGACGTATTTATTCTACATTTATAACTAGAAAGAAAAAAGAAGTAAACCAGGAATATTTATAATAAAGTAATGTCAAGTAAAATCAATTGACAGAAATAAATTATGTAAATAAGACTTACCTATCCAGGTCAGATATGTTTAAGAAAAAGGCCAATTTAATATTTTAGACTTGTACCAGAAATCTAGTGTGAGTAAATAAAACATAAGATTTTGCAAGACTAAAGCAAAGTAAAGCAACTGCCAAACTCGTAAACAGACTTAAGTACATGTTGAACTTTTATCTTTTGTAAAGCTTGGATGACCCCGGTCGACATTTGTTGTCAAATATAGTTTTTTGTTATGTTTAACATTCAAAACGAGTTCTAGAAGAGACTAAGGTACACTTAAGACAACTTGTTTTTGATAATTCACGTATAATATTTTGACGTCATAACTTATTTTAGAGGTTTGACTTGCACGTTGTCGACATTTGATAAAGACTAATCAACCATGATATGGTAGCACGGGCTGTTTCCGCAACTCCATGTCCTGGCGTGTATTTTGCGTACGGGTGGGAGTAGTGTTGTCACTCAAACCACCCCAGCTCTTCGAGGAAGGCCAGCAGACTCTTGATGTTGTCCACTACTTCTCACAGGGTGCTGTGTCTAGTGACGAATCAACTAACGCCCAATGGAATTACTTCACAGATAATATTACTGCTCTTCAGTATGTTGATAATACATGGTTTTCTAAATATGGCACCCTAAGCTCCCAGACATTAGAATATCAGGCCACTATTATTAAGATTCGTATGTTTTATTGACCAGCACTAGCACAAAACAGTATTTTTTAATAGCCTCGTTAGTATTCAAAAGGGATATTTTATAGAGCTACAAACAATACAATAAGGAGAACAAATATATAAATATTCGCACCACTGATTTTATATTCAAATAGGAACAAACGTTTATATATAATTTAAGACACGTGTATGATATTATAAAACATGAAAACATCGCATCGACCATCCCTTTATGGAATGTCTAAGACAGCGTAAAAATTAGGAAGCATGAATTCACAATACATGCAAAAGGTAACATAAGGCGTATTGTCACTAGATTTATTAAAACGTTGAATATAATATTTTCCAGTGTCCCTTATCAGTACCTTTCACGAACCAGATGTGACCCGCGCCTTTAAGCCGGTATATTTTACTAAGGGTGAGTTCCGTCCTTATATTTTTAGTGAAACCAACCTACATTAGGTTGCCCTTTGCTATAACGCGAAATAGTATTTGACATTTTTGTAAGTATTATTTCTTTTTGGGTCCCAAGTTTCTTGGGTTTACTGACATGTAATACGAAGATGGTGAAGAAATGGTAGAAGTACTCGTAGAGTGTATATATTTTAGTGAAACCAACCTCCATTAGGTTGCCCTTTGCTATAACGCGAAATAGTATTTGACATTTTTGTAAGTATTATTTCTTTTTGGGTCCCAAGTTTCTTGGGTTTACCGACATGTAATACGAAGATGGTGAAGAAATGGTAGAAGTACTTGGAGAGTATACTGTACTGTGTACTGTGTATAGTTGAATAGAGGACAATGGGATACTGTGCCAACAGTTAATAAAAACGTGTGCGTTCACAGGGGAAAGATTTTTACGCTCATAGCTTACACGTAGTACAATTCTGGCGTTACGTCCATTGTCCCGAAACAACTTAAGCGTTGCGGCGCGCCTTAAAGGCAATTTGCAATAAAACAAATTTTATTACATACATACATAGACTCACGCCTGTTTCCCCGAAGGGGTAGGCAGAGGCATACTAAACGCCCACTTTTCGCCAGTGTTTTGATCCAACGTAATAGGTGGCGAGCCTATTGCCGCTTATCCGGATATTTTGTTTGCCAGAGCCTCTTCCGTTGATCGGCAGGTGCACCACTTGCAGGTGAAGTTGGCTTGGGACGCTAAGTTCTTGGTGGGAACCCTATGCACCCAATTTTATTACAATAAACCCTTATTGCAGATTTGTTTTTATACTTTATGCCAAAAAGAGTTTAACGAGCGTACTATACAATGCGATAAATGTGGTCCTATATTTTTTGTATTGCTACGTACAAAATGAATAAAAAATTGCTGTGAAAACTTTTCACCGGAAAGCATGTCAGAATTGATTAACTTGGTATGGTGATTAGTGTTCGCACATACAGAATAGGTAATCATACACGAATACATTGTACATCATATGAATTGTATTGTATTATAGTGCTAGCGAGCCCAACATAATTTTTGTACAATTTATAAAATTCCATGTACGTAGGTCGATTTGAGCACCACCAACCGGCATACCATAACATAACATTACGCCTTTATCCAAATAAAAAAACACACTTTCACATTCTTCTTTCTTTTTTCTTTCTCGTGAGAGTGTGGGGCTAACTCTGGTGTCGAAGTTTTAAGATTGCCCGAAGGCCTCTGACATGGCGTAACGATTCTTGTCAAGAACCGGGACCGACAGCTTTACGTGCCCTCTGAAGTACGGTAGCGCTCTGATGTAAATGCCACACGCAGTCACACATGCAAGTGGCGACCCGTGCTAGCATTGCTTAACTTTGCCGACCTATTACGATCGGTAAATGCCAAGTATTACATAACATAAACATAACTTCACGCCTTTTTTTCCCCGAAATGGTAGTCAGAGGTGTATTACACCCACTTTTCGCCAGTTATGTTTAGGTCCCAATGTAATAGGGGGCGAGCCTATTGCCATCTACCGGGCACATTATTAAGCGAGCGATAATTAACGTTTTTAATACACACATAACTTCGAAAAGTCAGAGGTGTGTGCCCGGGGTACCTAGGGATCGAACCCGAGACCATCGTCTCGGCATTCCGTTACGTACACCACCTGGGCTATCGCCGCTTTTTTAAGTAGCCAAGTATAGTATAATTGACATCAATATGGTTATTTTTACATGTTTGAAGGACAGGTTCATTAATTTATATCGCAGGTAATATTTGCTCAAACGAATACATAATTTTCCTGTTGAAAATATGTTTAACTGCATTGTGAAGATGTTTTAGAAAGAAAACATCTTTAAAAAGCATGTAAAAAGCGTATGTAAAAAGCATTTTTATCAAGCAAGTGAATTAAGTGAGACGTCACGACACACATAATGTTTTTAAACATATGTGAAGTACGAGGTCTGCAAAATTATTTCAAAGATATTTAAGATCCTGAAGTAAATATCCTGCATAAAATAATTAATAATTGTGTCCAGCAATCTACACCGGGTCAGATGTAAATGAATTCCTAAACTGTCCTCTAGTAAAAACAGATATACTCGTGGCAGAAAAGATTTATTATATAAGATTTTTTTAGGTAGGTACTTAACATAATAGTTACCTCTTGTTAGTAGAACTTCCTTTGGCATTTTTAAACAATGTGGCATGTTTAACATACAACCATTACGTAGGCAGCAACAAATTCTTTATCCAAGTAATCAGTTCTACATAAAGATAAGGCTCAGAAGTTTCTCCGCGTTATAGTAATAAACTGCAGAACTCGCGGGATCTCACCCTTGGCCTTTAAGTAAAAGGTAAATATTCCGACCCTAGTTCCACTCAGCTTGATATCTTTATATTTAAAATGTGTTAAAATATTTAACGTTATTGCCTATTTTGAAAGGATTTCATTGATCAATATACCTCACTGACACATCATCGCAGAGTCGACTACTGAAGCTAAAAACATGAAATTTTAATCCATGTTTGGATGATTTTAATGACGTAGACACCTTCAAAGGCAGGTTTTTTTTACGTTCCCCTCTAATAAATTTAAAATGTGTTTTGATATTTTGTTTAATATACGCTGATTTTAAAATAAGCGGCATGAAAGTCGTGGGCAGCTATACCTATTTATAAATTCACGGCTGTCTTGCCGGGTATTTGGGTAAATTCAGCCAGCGTAGTGCATTACTCCCTAACCCTTTCCATACAGAAGAGGTCGGCGATAGTTTATACACAGAGCAGGCGATGATAATGAATAGCTAAGTATCATATTAAACGTTTTTATACAGGTGCACACAAAAGGAATAGTATGCCTGTGTTCTTGCTGACCAGGTCGTAATAGTATTCAGTAAGAGGGCATTGGCCACACAAGCAACAAGGTTCTCGCACTCCTTTGTTTATACTGAAGACTTACATTTGGTTCAGGTAGCAACGTTTGTCGTATTAAATTACCCATAATTATTACCCTGTATATATATATATATATATATATATATATATATATATATATATATATATATATATATATATATATATAAAGTATACTGGTTACAAAAACATTTATATGGATGTGTATCCTATTATCATAGTAGACTCTAGTACTTACGCTCTTCTAATTAGAGCGTAAGTATACATGTCAGCGTGCGTGCAGCACAGATAAAAACGGAGATACATCTATAATGATCTACCCTCTAATACAATACAGAAGATGAAAGACAAAAAACGTGTATACGGCACTGGTCGCTGAGTATACTGAGTGACCAGCCGTATACGCGTTTTTTTCGCATAGTGTAAGCAGCGGTCTTTCTTTAGTCTGGTTGTTTAGTGCATTAGCAAATCATATAAACGCAGCATAACTAATATGAGTGTCTCGAGAATTATTTACTATAAAGAGATAAATCCGAAGCTACTTTTCCCGAGTAAGCAATCGAACTCTCTGATAAAATCAAACTCTGTGATCGTTGGCTTACATGAACAAAGTTATTCTACGAACCAATATGGTTTTCAAATTACTTTATAAACAACAAACATTAGCAATGAACATTACATGAATTTGCCGAAGTACATACTAAGCTCGGCGTACTAATTTCGTTAAATAAGCACATACAAACTCACACAAACATTTACTTTGCGAACAATACGTTAGTTTCCAGTCTGTAGCATCTAATATCTGTTGTATTGGAACTATAAATTGTGTATGGTTGAAACGAGTGATTGAAACAAACAATGGAGTAGGTAGGTTAGTTGTTTCGGCGAATAGAGGAAATGTTACATCAAATCATAATATTATACATAAGGTAGAAGATAGCGCAGCTTCCCCTTTGACCATTTATGCTCTTGGGAATTCTGGTAAATCCTTTCTTAGCACCTCTACGATCCTCAAGAACCATACATACCAAATTTCGGCTTCCTGCGCCTTATAGTTTTGGCAGTGCATTATCGGTCAGTCAGTCAGTAACGCACGAATTTTATAAATACAAATAATGTAATTGTGAATGTGATGAGAAGTAAAGCTACTGAACTGATATAGATTAGTACTTTGCTGGTCTCGATATTGCCTATATGCCATATTAATATGCCATATTTAAATTCCCAGATAGAGAAAACTTATTGAATTATGGGTAACCGTAAATGACAATAACACTGATAGTAACACTGATAAATTTATTAAACGAAATCAAGTCATATTTTCAAACACTACTACCTATTATATATATAAACCCCATACTTAGTTTTGTTCAATCACGTTCAGTTTCATAAAATATCGACTTACTCAATAACGCGAATTTTGCTTACCGAAGTGTGTTTCCGAATAAATTAACGAAAAAAATATTGAAATTAAAATAGTTTTTTTTTTAGATTAGTGTTATACATCATACTAAGATGCCGAGAGTGTGTGTAAACCATCCTGATAACTTATGTTATATTTGCGGTCAACTTACTGTTAAAAGTCAACGTCGTAGTTTGACACCATTAGTTAAAAACTGTTACTGAAATGAAAGAATCATATGAAAATATGAAATCACTGCTAGAACATATTAAATATAACCAATATTACTGGAAAATATGTGTAATTTTGAAAGTAAATGCTATTTTGCTAGGTCTACAGCTTGGATATACGAAGTTTTGTTGTTTCCTCTGTGAGTGGGATAGTCGAGACAAAAAAAATCACTATGTCAAAAAAGAGTGGCCTAAGCGAGACGCCCTTAAACCAGGTCAACGAAATGTTCTTCAGACTCCTTTAATAAATCCTGAAGATGTATTGCTACACCCATTGCATATCAAACTCGGACTAATGAAAAATATTGTCAAAGTTATGGATAAAAATGGAGATGGTTTTTGTTACATAACAAAAATTCCCAAAAATCAGTGACGCCAAAATAAAAGAAGGAATATTTGTAGGGCCACAAATAAGAGACCTACTGGTTGATGAAGAGTTTGAACAAAAACTAAATCCGATCGAAAAATCCGCATAGACATGTTTTCGAAATTCGTAATTTTCTTGGAAACCACAGGGCCGAAAACTATGAAGAGTTAGTCAACAACCTCTTAGCGGCTTACAAGGACATGGGATGCAATATGTCGCTCAAGATTCACTTTTTACACTCGTATTTGGATTCTTGTCTCAAAATTTGGGAGCCGTTAGCGATGAACTCGGTGAACGGTTCCATCAGGACATATCCAACATAGAAAAAAGGTACCAATTCAAGTGGAGTCCGAACATGTTAGCTGACTACTGCTGGACACTCAAAATAGTATATAATACCTGACGCTAAATATTCCCGAAAATCCTGAATAAACATAAATATAAGTTATTTTTTCTTCATTTGAAACATTTTGTTACCGTTTTTACTTAAAAAAAGATTAATTGCTGTTGCAAAAAAACTGAGGGTGATCGAAATTTTACAAAAATGCAGATTAGTTACAAATTAGTTGTAGATACAAAATATCCCATTCAATCACATTTAACTTTCATTAAGTTCATTTTTGTCTATCAGTGTAATTGCTGTCCTTTAGACCCGGAAAATTCGTGCTAATATAAAAAATACTTGTTTATATTCCTACTTGGAGTACCATCTTCAAAATTCTTATCTTGTTCATTAAATACAAAAAAAATAAACAATTAAAGCTAATTTAAAATATCCTTTGATTTTGAAAACATTGAACCGTAGCATTGTTGGTAAGAGTTTTTAGATCCAAGAACCTAATACTACACAATCTT
Source organism: Euclidia mi (assembly GCA_944739405.2). Taxonomy (NCBI): domain Eukaryota; kingdom Metazoa; phylum Arthropoda; class Insecta; order Lepidoptera; family Erebidae; genus Euclidia; species Euclidia mi. Next base: position 78,402,506 of record OX123187.2, on the reverse strand, counting down.
TCGTAATATACAATCACAGCATGGTGTATATTTGCAAATACTAAAAATATTTTAATACAACGTAAACCGAAATGGAAGAGCGTTCAATAAACATTGACGACGGACATGCTTCATAAAATCCTTCCAATCAAAACTATATATCTGCAAAACCTTCAGAATGAACAAAGCCTATAACCCGCCCTCATTTCTATACCGTTTGCATCCGAATTGTCCCAAAAAAAATATTATTATATACTGGTTTTGTATTATATACCTATTCAATAGCATATATTTATGTACATTAAATATTCCAAAATGGTAACGCCACAGTACTTTTGTGCCGATATGGAAATAAGGCGAATGATAAAATCGGGGATGAGGAAATCTGAAAAGAAGAATAATGGTGACAATTTGCAAGTTAAAACAGATGAACTGGCAATTTTAATTCGTGATGACAACGTTGTTATGGAAGTTTTAGATTTTGTTTTATAACTTATAATAAAACACTGGATAATTTGAATAACTTATAAAATGTATGATGTTATTTTTCACTGATATTTCAGACTAGTTTGATTATTGTACTACCTGTGTTGAGATTGTATTTTCAGGAACACATCTATAGAAAACAGACGTACTTATAAAATAAATAAAAAATAGGTCACACCACTTTGGAAGAGGCCTATGTCAGGCATTAGACTACGATAGGCTGATTTGATTTAATATGAAAACTTTTTATTGAATTTTGGTGACTATTTATTTTAAGAGGTCAATATTCAGATCATCTAAAAATATAAAGACAGCGCACTATATATAGCAAGCGAAGCCACAAAAAGGAAGACCATCAGTCTCGTCATTCCCGAAAATTTTGCAACGCCTCTGAGTGTGCTTTGTATCCGTTGATTGAATGTTTGTATAGTTTCCGCGATACGGGTTTTATTCCTGGTGTATGAGTGGTTTGGATAGAATGGAACGAGTAAGCCTTGATTTTGGTCTCAGAATATACCGCAGCAAAACTAAGATGATGATCGTTGACCGTGCTAATAACAACTCTCCAGAAGTCAGGCAAATCGCTAATTGCAAAGTAGTTCAGACATACATATACCTGGGAGCACTGATATCAAACAACGGCGGCTGCATAGACGAAATCAAGTGACGCATGGCAATATCCAGATCTGCTATGGACAAACTGAAGAAAGGATGGAAAGATCGAAATATTACCAAAGCCACAAAAATACGGCTTGTGAGGTTTTTTCCATATTCCTTTAAGCTTCTGAGACATGGACTCTTCGAAAAAGTGAGAAACAGAAGCTCAACGCACTCAACATGTGGTGCTGGAGAAGAATGCTCGGTATATCATGGACGGAATTCCGAACGAATGAGTCCATTCTTCGAGAGCTAGGCATCAAACAGATGTATCTTTTATTGTTCAAGCTCGTATACTTACTTTTTTCGGACATGTATCACGACGCGGAGACCAGTCTATAGAACGCCTAGTGGTTCAGGGTAAAGTAGATGGCACCAGACCACGCGGCAGGTCACCAATCAGGTATCCACCTCATTGGTGACCAGATTGAGATTGCTGCCAACCGCTCACTACATGAATGCACAAGAAGAGCGGAAAAACGTGACGAGTGGCGTCGAATTGTGAAGCAGGCATCACAGCTGAAGATGTGACGACCAATGCCTAAGAAGAAGACGAGTGGTTTTCTAAAAAGCAGGGTAGTCATTCAAAAAAGATCTTGCGATTTTTTTATCATGTGTAACTGTGACTGTTGTTTTTATGTTACTGCGGTAAAAAAATTATAGATTTAAATCAGGACGCTAGAGCGGCTAGTATTTTAGTAGATATGATTTATTAATTTGACCTACTACAAATACTTTATATAGTTAAAGAATAGTGTTCTAAAACTTTCTCTTAACAAGAACAAACAAAAGAACCTATATGTTGTTTCCTAGCTTTCGCCAGCTGCAAACATCTTGAAAGGAAAATAGGTCATTAAAGTGCTCGTTCTACAGGTTACTAACCTAGAAGCTTCCTAAAACAATAGACAGACTACATAAGAGTAAGATGAAATTGTGTTTCCGAAATAATTAACGATAACGGAAAAGTTATATTAAATCCGTAAGATACTTATTTTATTGATAGTAATAATGAAAAACTAAATACCGCTATAATTTTATTGTTACTCAAACGTAATCATGATCATAAACACATTGTCATTATCATGCATACAAAATAACTTGTACTGACTAGCATGTCATGTGACAATTTAGTAACGTGTAATTCAGTCAGTGGGTTGTTTTTGTGACGTAAGCTGCCATTACGAAAGGTTTTTTATTGTTTTATATTTAAGAGTATGATAGAATGGCAGTTGAAGCAAGCATTATGAAAATACTTCTAGTTGCAAAAACACCAAATCTCCTGCTATCAAATTCTATAATAAAAATTTTCACCATTGAACTATGTTAAGTTCTTCATCACCATTGAAACTACGTAGCTTAAAATACATAAACTCAGCAGTTATAACTCAAGAGCGATGATAATTTCTACGCAACCCAACCATTTGGAAGCGAGCTCATCGATTGTTTTCCAACCAATCGGACAACATCACCCTATCGTTTGGACTACCCAATTGTTTCAAGATAATTGGGTCCTCAGCGGAATTCGAAATTAGGCAGTCTTACAATTATAACGGGAGATAACTATTGATTGCTTTTGTGAATTTTGGTGACGTGTTGCCGAGTTAAGGTGGGCCTAGAAGTTTAATGGCCAAATTCGTCCAATTAAAGTTATTAATGAGTACGTTTGTCTCTGCTAATGAACTTGATGTGATTTAGGACGTTTGTACTGAATCAATTGTATTTTCCAAGTCAAATGAATATGAAATTTTACGACTCCAATTAATACATTGAAAGCGTTGGTCTTCAAAGCAGACACAGGAAACAATTCCAAAGTTCATCCAACTTATTAAGGAGATGGAAACGGATAACCCACTTGCTAGAGTTTTCAAGCATAAACTCGTATCTTTAGTAGTACTAATTGTGAGAACGAAGGTACCTAATGTTGGGAGTAATCTAATCTACAATTAATTAAGTTTCGACTGAAATCTTGGCGCAATGGGACGGGTAGCTTTTGAAGCGTTCGTGCTGAATAAAACTATACCTGCAATTATATTCTAAATCTACATAATTATCTTAGCAAATGAGATGGAAACCACCTGCACTCTCACTATAAGACTGAGTTTTGACACTCAAGAATTCTCAGAGGAACTTACTTTCTAGGAACGTGAAGTGAATTTAATCAAAAGTACATCGCAGCAGTTGGATATAAATAATTCTATCTGAGAATATATTTGGGTTAAGTTATTTTTAGAATAATTAACAGACAATTTTAAAAGTAACAGAAAAATAAATAAGAAGACGGCAGTGACGGGACGCGACGCCAGCCCCTTGGCGACGGCCTGTCACCAAAATATAAACATGTCAAAACTAACTATAATATCAAATTGATTGTGTCGTATTGTTTTTAAGGTTTTATTATATCTTCGAAACATTATATAAATATATATGCAATCAACAAGTGACGGCATTAGTAATGCGGAAGGAAGCGCCACAAATCAATCTGCAACATCGCTGACTAACCTGGTGCGCTGGCCAGCTTGTTCCCAGGCTCGGTTTTTTAAAGGTGAGCGGGGCTTGAGAGTACATTTTGGTAAAGTACACAAAAACCAAAATGTGCTTCCTGGCCCTGATACTATTCCACATTCTAGTTCTTCCCAAATTCCAGTTTGGCAACATCTAGGTACTTTAAAAAATTCCATTCCGGTATTAAAGCGAGCTCCACATGGCGCGAGACCAGCAGTTGCTCAGAGTTTAGCTGATTGTATTGGTCTCGTCATCCGTGAGAACTCCAAAACAGCCTGGGAACAGTTGCTTACCTTTCCTTACAGGATTTTAAGCGTAGAGAGCAATCGAATAACACAAAAATCTTTGACAAAGCAAATTAAGGAAAAATGTAGTAATTCTGACACGAATTTTGACCCAAAATTTACCACCCATAGATTTAATAAAACAATTTATCAATGTATAGAATCAAAACTAAGGGAAGGTGACATTCGGGGAGCGTCTAGGTTATTGTTTAGTAGCGATGTGGTAGCGCCTTGCTCTGCAGACACACTTGCAGGTTTGCAGAGCAAGAACCCAGCGCCAGCTTTAGGCAAGGACTTACTTGATGCCGTATGTTCCTTCCAAAGTGGATCTGCTGGCGGCACTAATGGCTTGACTCCTCAACACCTGAAAGACATCATATGTGCAAGGGACGCCAGTGATGCACTTTTGAGGGAACTAACGGCTTTAATGAATCTTATGCTCTCCGGCAATGTGGTTACAGATGTCATCGACGTATTGTATGGGGCCGACTTGTGCGCCCTACGCAAGAAAGATGGTGGCATCCGACCCATTGCCGTAGAGTGTACTTACAGACGTATGGCAGCCAAATTATGTTGCAAATATTACAGCGCCACCTTGGCCCATAAATTTCAGCCAATCCAACTCAGCTTTGGTTCAAAAGGAGGCTGTGAGGCTGCCATACATGCGCCGTCTACGTTCCTTGGCTGCGGTGAAAGAGAGGTCATTTTAAAGATTTTTAATGAAGAATGGTTTCAACTCAGTGAATAGGGACACCTTACTGTCACAAGCCAAATTAGGCTTCCATCCAAATTAATTTATAAGGACAATTTATTAGAATCTGCAGTTGGTTGTCAGCAAGGTGACCCTCTCGGGTCAGTCATTTTTAGTATAGGCATTCATCCCATTATAAAACAAATTAATTCGAAATTAAAATCTGGTACTTGGACGATGGGACTCTTGGAGGCGATGTAGACATGGTTCTACAAGATGTAGATTTTTTTTTAAATCAGTTTGGCTCTATCGGTTTAGAACTAAATTCCAATAAATGTGAAATTTTCATAAATGACACATTAAAACACTTTTCGGTATTTTTGAAATTTAATTCTTTGACGCCAAATATAAAAGTAATCAATAAATCTTCTTTTCGCCTTCTCGGGTCCCCCATTTTTGAAAAAGCTTTTGAAACTTTTGTAAATGAGAAAATTCAAAATTTCTGTGAATCTTCAGAACGGCTATGCAAAGTCAATTTACATTCGGCTTACACAATTATTCGGCATTGCCTCTTCACTCCAAAATTCACACATTTTCTTCATTCTTCGGTCATCTCCCTTTTGGAAACATTCATCTCTTTTGGAAACCATTGATAATATGATTCGAAACACTTTGAGCAAAATTCTAAATTTTAACATGAACGACCGAGTGTGGCTTCAAGCAACTTTACCAGTTCGTTTGGGCGGCCTCGGCGTTCGCAAAATTACTGATGTCAGTTTGCCAGCGTTTTTGTCCTCGGTCCATGGCACTGAGGAATGGACCAGGAAAGTTCTAGAACACACACTGGTTAATTCCGAGATGCCGTGTAAGGCTGATGCCATAAACGCTTGGAAAATGGCTTGCCCGAGCTCTGACTTGCCACGAAATCTTTTCTCTCAGAGACAATGGGACGGGCCGCTCTGCAGCAAGATTAGAGATAATCTATTAACTACTGCTTCTGGTGTTGCAGAGCGCGCCCGTTTGTTGGCTGTGGGAGAGTGGGAATCGGGGGCTATGGCTTCTAGCGCTTCCATCGTCCAATATAGGAACTATGTTGGACGATACTACATTCCGCATCGCCTCTTGCCTTCGCTTGGGTGCTGTTTGTGTTTCTCCGCATCGTTGCAACTGTGGGGAAGCCGTCGACAGCCTTGGCCACCATGGCCTATCATGCAGCAAAAGTGCAGGGCGTATTTCCAGACTCGCCCATATTAATGACATAATCCGTCGTGCTCTTTCCACCGTCAGTGTTCCAGCTCATCTTGAACCTAATGGTCTGGTACGTGACGATGGGAAGAGACCAGACGGTATGTCAATATTACCTTGGAAGATGGGTAGGCCTCTGGTGTGGAACGCAACCTGCGTCGATACCCTTGCGCCATCACATCTTCTAAGCACAGCTGGTTCAGCTGGCGCTGCTGCTGCATCGGTGGAGACCCTCAAATGGCGCAAATATCTAAATACATACATACATACATAGTCTCACGCCTATAACCCCGAAGAGGTAGGCAGAGGTGTATTTCTACACCCGGAAGGAAGGAATCGAACCCGGGACCACCCGATTCCACGCGCACATTTATGCCGCGAGACCAATGAGGCAGTCGTATAGGGTTTGATGTCGAGTTTTCCGTCTCTACGCAAAAATGGTATTTGCATCGTGTTAACCCTTAGTCGCCTCTTACGACACCCACGGGATAATATATTTATTTGCATCAAACATGGTATAAAAAGATGTTACAATTGTGAAAGAATGTTACACATGTTTTGCTTAACATAGCATGCAATACATTTAAAGCAGTCTAATAGCTACAATTTTTTATCAACGAATTCTTTAATACTATAAAAATTATTTTCATTAAGCCATTTTTGTAATTGTATTTGAAATAGTCGATTATTTAACACTTTTAAGTGACAAGGTATCTTATTAAATATACGTATACACATAACTAGGCAGCTTTTATTATATTTAGTTAACCTTGCAACATCATCAAGCACAAGTCTGTGGGGGTCTCGTCTACTCCTTGGATTAACACTATTTGCTGTCTTGAACAATTCTTTATATTTCTTTACAAACGTACAAATTTCATAAATATAGAGAGACGGTAGCGGCAGCAAACCAAGATCTTTAAATATCGGTCGACACGTTTCATCAGGTTGTTTTCCACACATAGCTCTGATACATTTCTTTTGTGCGACAAATGCTCTGTTTATATCAGTACTGTTACCCCACATAATAAGTCCGTAGCGTAATAGTGATTCCACATACGCATGGTAACAAGTAGTGGCCGTTTTTAAATTTGTTACGTGTTTTATTTGCTTAAGCGCGTAAACAAATCTATTTACTCTGTTCGACACATTTTCCACGTGTATCTTCCAATTTAAGTTTTTATCCAGTTTTATGCCCAGGAATTTGGTATGCGTAACTTCTTTGAGTTTTAGTATTCTTAGCTTAATATTGAAATTACTATTATAAAATTTATTAAATTGTATAAATACGGATTTATTTAGATTAATTTTTAAACTATTTATGTCAAGCCAATTAATTAATTTATCAATTGTATTATTAATTTAATTTTCGTGGTCATTAACAGTATTATATTTTTTATTAGATGTCACAAAGATAGAAATGTCATCAGCGTATAATATGGTTTTGTGGTTTGTTATATTGATTATATCATTAATATAAAGCAAGAATAATACAGGGCCCAGCACGCTTCCCTGGGGAACGCCACACCTATTATAATTGTATTGAGAATAGTACGGTACCATATCTCTATTATGATTTATTTTTGTAACGACAACGCATTGTTGTCTATTACTTAAATAAGACGAAAACCACTGTAATGGATGTCCCCTGATGCCAAGATTCTGAAGTTTCTATTAGTATGTGATGTGACACCAAGTCAAAAGCTTTTGACAAATCGAAAAACAAACCAGTAGTCAAGTTATTATTATTTAAGTTTGCCACTATCTCTTTTATCGAGGAGAAGATAGCTAAGTTCGTAGATTTATTTTTCTGAAAGCCATGCTGTTCATCTCTTATAATATTAAATGTGTTACAAAAGCTTATTAATCTTTTATACATACACTTTTCAAATACTTTGGATATTATAGGAATCAGGGTAATCGGGCGATAGTTACTGATATCATATTTGTCACCCTTTTTAAACAGTGGCTTTATAATAGACAGTTTGAGTGCCTCCGGAAAAACACCGCTTGAAAATGATGAATTTATTAGATGTGTTAGAATGCCTGTGATTTCTTCTACACAAGCTTTAAGAACTTTGGTTGTAATCTCATCATAACGTATTTGTATTGTTTAGTGACATAATTTCTCGTCTAACTTCAGATTCTAACATAGGTTTCAGGAACATTGAACTCAAAATTACTTTACTACTAAAACTATAAGTTGCATTTTTCTGAAGAAAACCATCATTAATAAAATGAGCATTAAAGGCGGATGCGATTTCAATTGGATTTTCAAGCATAACATTGTTGATTTTAATACTTTCTATGTTTTGCTGATCCTTGATATCATTTACTTCATTTTTTATTACTGTCCATGTCGCCTTACATTTGTTGTCATTATTTTGTATAAATTTAATATTTGAATACTTTTTTGAACTATAAATACATCTATTTAATAGTTTAGAATACTTTATATATTGAATTTTATTATGTATAGTTTTCTCTTTATAATACTTGTACCTTAGTATTCGTTTAGTTTTACAACTTTGTCTCAGGCCCCTGCTTATCCAATTTTGTCTATCCTTCTTATTTCGATTAACTTTTACTCGAACTTTAGGGAAGCAAAGATTATAAAATAAGCAAAACAGCTCATGAAACTTACTAAACGCTACATTTGTGTCCTCCTCTGTGTATATATTGGACCAATATAAGTTTTGTAAGCATTGCCAAAGAAGATAGGAAGTGGTGACACTTGTATTCTATGCCGTCAACCACACGGCAAAAAATTTAAAATTCTTCTTTAATTTAAAATTCTTAAAAAAATTAATTATAAAAATAAACTAAAAGCTCTTTTGAACTTCGATAACTAATAACATGGCGCTTATGACAGTACCAAAATATCAGATACTCGAAACAAAGGTACGTGGTATATACTCGAAAGACAATATAAAACCAATTTCGAAACCTTGTCTGAAATAATAATACTATGCAAGTTAAACTACTCTTGTAAAGTGCCCGGACTGCCTCGAAGACGGTTTGTGGTAGAACATTAGTTAACTGCGTTAGCTGAATGTGGTTTAACCGACTTAACACACCTTACAGTTGAGTCTGCTAACTTGTGAGCAGAATTTCTAGACAAGTTTACTCAGGGATTTACGTAAGCAGTTAGGGGAAGGTACGTTTAAGGGGTTAAAATAATAATAATAATATTCTACCACATACACACATCACCATCTAGTCATGAACTAAGCAGAGCTTGTATTATGGGTACTAGATAATGGATAAACATACTTATATATATATATATATTTTTTTTTGTAAATACATACATATTATACATAGAAACACCCAGACCAAGACAAACATCCATGTTCATGCACACAAATGTTTGACTTGCGCGGGAAACGAACCCGCGACTTTCGGCGTAGCAGTCGCTTACACTTCCGCTGCGTCAACCGGTCGTCAATCAAATCTTATATTGCATTCATTGAATGCTAAAATTCGAACTCGGTGTAAAGAAAATGTATCCCCAAAACATATAATATTGCTATTATATTGTTGTATATACATATTTCTAATGAATATTACTTATATCTAAGAACTTCATGCAATAACTAATAGTAGGTACTTAACCCTAAAAGCCCAATCATATTTCACTGGCTATAAAGCCCTATCATACGTAAAACTGACGTGTAAAAATAAAATCGATGTGTTTTCTTATTGTTTTCTAGTTAACAATATTTTTTTGCATTAGTTATTAAAAATATAGTTTTAAATAATAGATAAAATATAATTCAATCAGAGTACTATCATTGAATTAAGGAAAAATTAAATCAACAAAAATTTAAAACTATTTTGTTTTCTTATAATTAGGTAATTATCATAAAAATCGTAAATTTTTTCAAAAATTTAATAAATTTTTAATATTATTTTATTGCTAAAATAGTAAAAAAAATAGTCTATATAGCCAGTCTTGACAAGTATCAATATTGTGTTTTCCGTACATGGCCTTTTGGCACGCTGCGCTTTGGTCACCCGCCTTTTTTTAAATGAACAAAGTCTGCAATAGCTTTGTTTCTTTAGTTCTGGCTCATCATTAGTTATCTCTGGAGATGGCGGTACCAGATTTTTTTGAAATATTTGGTATATTGTCACGTACAGTCCTCTACAAAGTGGGTGCCTCCAGTCGTATTTGCATCCAAGGTGCCGTCAAATCTGTGCTTAATTTTTGTTGTTGACAACATTGCGACAAATTCACATTGGTCCTCTATTTGTACATATAAAATTAATAGCAGAAGTCCTTCCAATCGTACGTCCCTTAATAGTTGACCATACACGGTTATTCTTGCACGTATTGACCGCTGATGCAAGGTAAAGTGTGAAGTCGATGAAGTTACCTCAAGATTAGCCAATTCCAAAAAAGCATGGTTTTCAGGGTCCGCTTGTCTGCTTGTTGGGCTTGCATCCTCAATGTGGTCGATCATCGTGTCTTCGTTAATACTTCTGACATCATCTTCATCTAGACAAACTTCTTGCTCGGAGTCCGAATCCAAGAAGAACAATCGCCGTCATTTTCTAAAATTGAAGCTATTTTGTCCTGGTTTAGATGTCGATGGGACCCCATCTTATATTTTAACCTACCAGTATAATACTATATTATGACAAATGTGTCTAAACAAGACAGATAACTCAAATAAATCACAACAAAAGAAATTTGAAACAATTATAAAAGTTACGCAAAGCCTAATTATACGACGTGCAACATCATCATTCCACCAGAATGGCGGAACTTACCGAGATGACGCAAACGTGTCCTGCGAGGTCCTGACGGCCCAGTGGCCGTCTCGGGAGGTTAAAGTAATCCGGTGGTAAACGGAAAAGATATAGAGATATTTCGCCGCGGTATACATCAAAGGATGATGCAAGAGATTGTATGAAATCTGGTACCCTCGCTCCAATAGTGATGTATGATATATCATTGAGAAGGATAGTGATGTATGATATATCTTATAGAATATGAATAAGTATGACGCCTGTATTGATTTATAGTCCGATCTGATTGCCAGCCTAATATAATATCAGGGTGATATGGATTTTCCTTTAACAAAAAATGAAAATAAAGCTTAAGAAAATTAAATTAAATACGATTATGATTTCCTTTGTTTATTATTTTTACCATTTATTGTACACAAAAGAAGCAACAGCCGCAATAAGTTTAATAAGTGAGATTACAATATGAAATGATTACCAAATGAAATAAAATTATTACAAAATAAAATAAATGAATACGATCATCATTTATTAACACATTATGAAGGAATAAGGCAGAGGCTACAAATCCCTTGTGCCTGTCGTATCCTATGTACCACACGATGGATACGATATGTGAGCAAAGGTACCTACAGTACGTCGCCCAGTCAGGCATATATACAGTAGTATTGAGAGATAGTATAACTATTATTATGGAGTAAAGTATATTAATAATATATTCTTGCTCGAATATGTCGAGATTGGATACGACCGCGCATGCGCGAAGAATCTTCATTTATCCCATATTTAGTCAGGCAAATCTTGAAGTGCATTTTATATATAAATCTCTATTGTGTATATTCCATTCTGTAGATGCTCACTGCAGTAAGATCTTGCAAGTTTTATTTGATATGTCCCTAATGCCAACAAAATAACTTGCCTACTGAAATAAAATAAAATAATAAATAGTTGCTGAATAGCACGGGGAGACGGGGAAGCGCAGTCACACACAATACAAACGAACGACTGAAGCTATCCGTTGGTCGACGCTTGCGCGTGCGCATTCGTTGGTCCCCTCCCCGCCCTCCGCCTCTGGTACCTTTCCCGCCTTCCCGGGCAGGCAAGGAAATGATTCATAACTCTTATTGATGTACAAAAGGGTAGTGAATTATGAAATAATAATAATAACCTTATTCTGTCCTTGCTACAACTGGCATGTTATAGTACTTGTTATTACTGAGCGGACTCAGATTTGGAACTAGTGGCCATAACAATTTTCGGTTTAGCTCAAAAAGAGCTATCCAATGACGTATTACACTAAGCTATTGGTGGTGGGTTCCAAGATTTTGCATCATCCTTTACGTAGATTGGGCTTCTAGGGTTAAAGCAAAGATTTCGGTCATAATATTTTGCCTTTTTGCGCAACGAGAAACTGTAGACATTGATATGAATGCAACAGAGAACGTGACTGTTACGCTACACGCTACAAAACAAACAAAACAATAACACTCATGATTACATAAATTCTAGGTAATCACGTGTATTATAATCATTGTTATTTCTCCTACCAATGTTATTTTTTAAAAGCACTCCCACATATCCACTGAACGCCAGACAGTACTTCAATAACATTCATTTCTGTACATTCCAATTTCCATTATACCGCTTTAAAATCATTCATTTGAGCAATTAAATGGGAAAATATGCAAACGATACCCATAAACTTATCTCGGTGTACTCTGGCAACATTTGGCTCAGTAATGTACACAAATAAAATTTTACTGTTGACCGTTTTGATATTCATAATAGATAAAAGAGATTAGATTTGTAACAGCCTGGACAGTCGTATTTGTTTATTTTATTGCTCCTATGTCGTATACTACGTGGTTGAAATGTTCATTAGAATGGATATGCTTCGTCATCGTTTTCTTTTTGTAGCAATTATAGGTGATTATTAATACGCTACGAAAATGAACGTAGAATTGAGAACCAGTTTTTGCAGTACGTAATACGTTTTGTGAAGATTCGAGAAATAAATATAATGAATAACATGAAGTTTTTTAGGGTGCCGTAGTTAATTACAAGAAACCGTTAATTATAGACATACACACACACACACACAATCATTACAAAATGTTTGATTTCTGGCCATCACAAATGTTCAGCCAAATATAAATAATGTAGAGCCGAGGCGAAATTCTTAGAAATACGAAATATTTAATTTATTATGCCACATCTTCTTATTTCACTAAATATAGAATCGTGTATACAAAAGCAAACAAATTAGTTATGTCAAAAAATAAGAAACATTCAGAGCACGCGAATCATTTATCGTTGTAGACATCACAAAGACAAACATCTAACAATCTGATATCATGATATGTGAGCAAAATCAATACTGCGAACGAGATGAATGGGGTCGGTCGGACATACGTGAAGAATTAGCTGATGAGTTCGGAGTACGTGTACCTAGTTTGTAAGGGAGGGTTGGCTTCGAGTAGAATGAGGAATAAAAAAATATAACTGTAATGATAAAGGAAATGCATTCATAAATGAGGTCAGTGATTTCACTGGTAGGTTATTTAACCTACTTATGAGAAGGAATCTGTTCAGCTTTATAATTGTAAACATAAAGCTGTAACATATGAAATTGTTGCATTACTGACTGACTGACAGACAATGCACAGTCAAAAAAACTGGTCGCAAGATGCTGAAATTTGACTTGTTTGACTGCCTAAGAGGGATTTTCTGTAAATCCCACAGGATCGAAAAGAAAAGAAAGAAAAAAAGAAAAGAAAGAAAGCATTTATTAGACACACCAATAAAAAGATAACAAAGTTTGACATTAAAAACAAAACCAAAATACAAAAAAAAATCAAAAAAGAATAAAAAGAATAGGTATATATTATATTGTGCAGTGTGTTCAAAAGGCCACAGCTCAGCCTGTGCTACGGATGACCGCAGCGCTGTTTTTCAGCTGAAACTCAAGAGCTTGTCACGGACTATTACCATAGTAGGTACAATATATAATAAATACTATAAAAGTTAGGCTAGGGAAATATAGGATAACAGTACACAAATAACAATATAACAACAGATAATATTATAGTCAATAATTTAGATATAATAAGTATAATATATAGAATATATAAATAAGGATGAAAATTACGTGCTGGATTTTTGTTCAGATAAAAACCACTTCTTCAAGTTTCTCCAAAAGTTACCTACACCACCCAGCTTACGCAGTGGAGGGGGTAAATTATTCCAGCACTTGGTAGCATTATACCGAAAGCCGCCTCTAAATGCAGTAGTTCTGTGCCTAGGTATATGCAATGGTTGCCCTAGTTCTCTGCTAGCATATCCTTTATTTTCAGCCATCCATTTCAACTTCTCAAACAAATATTCTGGCACTTTGTCTTTGACAATCCCAAACATAAGAGTGGCCAAGTGAACACCCCTTCTCCACTTCATTTTTAATAAATTGCCTGCATTTAAAAATGGTCTTACATGACCACGTCTCGGGATATCTAAACAGAAGCGTGCACATGCATTCTGCACTCTTTGAATGAGGCCGGAGGTTTTCGCCAGTAATCTGGGCCCGTACATCATGTCGAGGTAGTTAGACTTGGAAAGAACAAGCGAGTCAGTTAGTTGCACACGAAGATCAGTGCTAAGATATTGTCTTATTTTATACAATAACTTTATGCGGTAAAAACAATTGCAAACTACATCTGAGACATGTCACTCAAACCTCAACGCATCATCCATAATGAGTCAAAGATTACGTGCTTCCAGCACTCGTTCTATTGCAGAGCCGTTCATAGCAATATAGGGATTTTTACATACATACATAGACTCACGCCTGTTTCCCGGAGGGGTAGGCAGAGACTACGGAACGCCATTTGCAACGATCCTGACATACCTCACTTGCTTCACTCACTCCCATCAAGTTTCTCATGCATGCTCTTCTGTTAAGGGTACTTCTGACTTGTCCTTTTTTCAGGATGTCTCCAATCTGGTCAGAGAACGTTCTCCTAGGTCTTCCCCTTTGTCCTGTCCCATTCACACTAGCCTGATATATCTTTTTTGTCAGTCTATCGTCATCCATCCTCTCCATGTGCCCAAACCATCTTAACATGCCTTTCTCAATGCTTGTCAATACATCTTCTTTTACCCCACACAACTCTCGTATCACACAATTCTTTACTCTGTCGGTCAAAGACACACCACACATACTTCTCAGTGTTCTCATTTCTACAGCATTTATTCTACTTTGATTTTTCTGGCTAACCTTATTGATCTGACCCTTAGATCCCAAAATCATGAATTTCGTTTTGGAAGCATTAAGAACTAAGGAATTATTACATACCCAATTAAAAATATTATTCAAATCTGCATTAATTTTATCCACAGCTAATTGCGTTTCGTTAGGTTTAGAAGATAAATAAATCTGAACATCGTCCGCATTTATATGATAATTACAATATTTTATAGTATGTATTATGTCCGCACTGTAAATATTAAATAAAATTGGTCCTAGCACAGAACCTTGAGCTACACCCCTGTTTAAGGGTAGCATCTGACCGAGAAGTCGATCCATCACGATTGCAAACCTCTACAAATTGAGAGCGGTTACTCAGATACGAGTTAAACCATCGTACCGTAGAGTGATGAAACCCGTAATATGACAACTTGGACATCAATAGTGAAATATTTAATGCATCAAAAGCCCTAGAAAAGTCAAGTAACACCAGTATCGTGGCTTGTTCTAAATCCTGAGCAGCTATGATGTTATCAGTAACGTCAAGCAACGCCGTAGTTGTACCCCTTTTCTTTCTAAAGCCAGATTGTTTGACTGGCATAATGCTGTGCATTTCAAGATAGCTAGTAAGTTGTAAACTAACAACTTTTTCAAGTATTTTTGACAGGCAAGGCAAAATGCTGATCGGTCTTAAGTCCTTAACTGAAGTTATGTTATTAGATTTTGGTAAAGGTTTAACAATAGCCGTCATCCATAGAGTTGGAAACTTAGCAGTCTGGATGGATTTATTCACTATAGTAATGATTAAATCAAGTGCCTGTGGCAAAATTAAATTAATCATATCTATGGACAAACTGTCTATACCTGTAGTAGATGATCTTATACCCTGCAATACCTTAAGTACGTCACCTGAGTCAACTGTCTTAATAGAAAATGTGTTATCTCCAAAACGATTGAATTCGTAATAACATTATTGGGATATCGAGGTATACAAATTGCCAGGGATATTTAAGAAGTAATTATTAATGAGGTTGGAGTCGCTTAAATGTAAAGGAATTGCCGTCACTGTATGGGATTTCAACTGGGTTTTTAAATTTTTCCATAATGCTTTTGGATTCTGTATATTAGAATTAATATTAAGATGAAAGTAACATTTCTTTTCATTAAAAATCGCCACATCTACTTGCTTTTTAAGGTCCTTATAAAACCGCTTGTGAACGAGATCCCGAGTAATACGCGCCCTTTTTAATGCTCTATCTCGCAGTCGCATCATAAACTTCACATTATCGGTAAGCCAAGGGGCAGGCAGCTCACGAATTACCCTCGTGGTCATAGGTGCATGTAAATCAAACATAAAATTTACTACTTTTGTGAAATCCTCAACAATGTCGTCAATATCGTTCAACAACCCCATTCTGTGCCAATTGACATTGGCCATATCTTGCTCCAATAGATCCCTATTGATTTCCTTCAACGGCCTATAGCATATCAATTTGGGTAAAATTTTAGGTTTGCGAAAAGTAAATTCGACTGTAATGAAGGCATGGCCATTAATTACGCCGACAGAGTCCACGGACACGCTACGCTCAGGAGCGTTAGTACACACTACGTCAATCAGTGTCTCACTGGTATCTGTGAAATGCGTTGACTCAACGCATTTCTACTATAGATACTTCCTGCTTTAAACCCATGTAATACAATGTAAAAACAAATTAAATGCATTATTCTTGCTGTCAGTATTATTGTACAAATTAATGTTAAAATCACTCAATAAAATAAGATAGTCATAGTCTGAAAATGTAGATATAGTATCTGTCAAAGCATCTAGAAATAAATTCACGTCAAGCCTAGGCGGTCGGTAAGCAGTTCCTATAATTAACTTATTGTCATTTACTCTCAACTTCAACCACATCTGCTCCACCATACGATGAATAGGGTGGTCAATAGTACTAACATTCAGGCCACGCTTGATGTAAAAACCTACACCGCCTCCGTGACCACCGCATATCCACAGTGGTCGAGGGATATGTCTTAGCCTATATTCAGGGACACTAGGTGCCTTGCCCTCTGCCCCCTGCTTTATCCATGTTTCGTTTATGGCAACAATATTTGCCGCTAGAAGTTCCATTGTCGCTACAAAGTTGTCATGATTCGTATCCAGAGAGCCAGCAATAAATAAACCAAGTTTAAAGTACTTCAAAGACATAGTGAATAATTATAAGACAATATTTACGTTTGAACTCTACATGAGATATATATAAACAAATAGATTTTGCCAAATCAATATCATGAAAATATAGAAAATATATAGGGATAAAATGGTGTAATAAAATAAATAAACAAATAGATTTTGCCAAATTAATATCATCAAAATATAGAAAATATATAAGGCTAAAATGATGTATTATAATTTATAATATAAGTAATCGTTCCGCAGTCAGACCCAATAACGTTAAACCAAAAAACAGAACAACAAAGCCGTCGCCGGTTTATAACACACACCACACAACCATATACATGCAATCTAAAATATACAAAGTAATTAAAATAAAATATACTGTGAGAATAACTCGAAACATGCAAAAACGAAACTATTCTAAATAAATTATGTTTGTAGAAAACCACTATTACTAAAATTACGCATAACACACATGATATATCATACATAAAACAGTTATAACTCACACAATTAAATTGTTCATTGTCACACAAGCTTACAACTGTGTACCTTTGAATTACATTATCGAAATATAATATACAGTTTCTATGGGAGACCAATACGGACCTAATTTTGAATGAAGATAAAACAATCTTTATATTATAGAATAATATATTGTAATGTGTATGACAAGCAATTAGTGCATCAAGCCGAGTCCACAGCTACTGTACCAAAAACACGAGTGATATTGTCATCGGATCTTATATTATATACAGGTCCACCCTCCCCTTGCCTAACAAAGATACGACCACGTTTAACCCAAACAAACTTCCAACGCATACGCAGCCGAGCCTCTCGAACCTTATTCAACAATTGTCTGTTTGCCTTAGTTAGACGTTCATTGATATAAAAAGACCGCGCTTCGCTAGCGATACCGAAGTCAGATGTGTTAGCCCCTCGCCGCACACGCATGCTTCGTAGTATGTCGTCGCGATGTGAGCGACGAGCGAGACGAACTACCAGCGGTCTTGGCTTCCCACTCCGCGCTCCGCCGGCTCCGCCCTCAGTCGCCGCGCTGCCGCCGCCGCGCAGGTTCCTTGGCCCCACACGTTCAGCGCTGACAATATCTCGCTCTTCTATTGACACCCCTAACTTGGTGCCAATGAGTGCAACGAGGTGAGTAGGGTTCTCCCCCGGTATCTCAGGCAAATTTGAGATCTCAATATCATTTAAAAGCACTTCCTGATCCTTCTCATTTAGCTCGAGCTGAAGTTGTGTTATTAATTATTATTGCGTCAAAATCTACCGCTGTTGACCCTTTATTTTGTGCACCTTTTTCCAACGCTTCCATCCTTTCTTCCAGGTTGTCCATGCGCTCATTGTTTGACATCAATGTACTACGCAGTTCTTTCATTTCATCTCGCATCAGTTTCACCTCACCTCTAAGGGCTTGAAGTTCGTGGCGAAACAAATTCACCTCTCGGGCCAGGTCAAATTTCGCTTGCTCGCTACTGTCAATTCAAGCGGACATGCCAATGTTGTTGTCCGGCGATCTCCACATTTCCTGGTCCCCTTTAGCCAGTGTCTCCTGACCATTGTCTCGCTGTTTGTTCTTGGTACACTCAGGGCATGACCATGGCTTAGTAATTTTACTATTTTTGCCTTTACCAAGACATCCTTGGTGGTAAGTAAAGGGTAACATGTAGAACATGCAACGCCATCTGCCGCAGAGAAAAAGCGACCGCACGCACTGCACTTGGCCATTGAACCTACAGAGATCGTACACTATCGATCGAGCTACGAAGTCGTGCGTCTAATTAATTGTTACTGATTGATCTAGATGGTGCTAATACTAGTTCGTTTGAATCAGCTGATATGAACAGCTGATCGGGTAAATAGTAAACACTTAAAGTTGATTGACCCACAATTAAAAGTTATGTATGTCTACACTAGATTTTAGTAGCGATTTTAATAAAGTTAATTTTAAAATTGCACTTGGATAACACTTGTGTCACTGCTTCTATACATATAGTTTATCACGAATTAAGTTTTACACTTTTTGACCTATACCAATTTTTACTTCTCTAGCAACGCGATGGTAGTACCTTTGTACTACCATGACAGACGTCCGTGACTTAACTCGGAAACTAACTCGTGAAATGAAACGGTTAAATAAAAAAATAAATAATATAGGTGTGAGTGTGATTCTCTTCTTTATAGTTTAATATGCTATTGATTTTCCAGTATAATACAGTTTAAATTACCGCTTATCTAAGGATCAAATATAATCTAGGAGATGTGTTCTAAGGCGGCTAATAATAAATAATAATAATAATTAGCTAGACTTGCAGATTGACAAATTAATTAACGGTCTTGGCGGGCGTGAGATTAACTATAGTATAGTCTTCCAGTACACATACTGCACACAATTACTAAAGGTTTACTTGTAAATGGATCCTATCCCAAGAAGTGGTGGCTTGTCGTGGTATGGGATGACGTGCGACGTACAAAAAGGGATGTTAAAAATTGTGCAAAAGGGAGCCGAACAATTTTAATTGAGTTAAAGTCTGTTAAAGTATTAAAATGAAATACAAATTGTTAATAAAAATTACACTTTTGCCCTTGCTTTATATTACTAATATATTTCAGTATTTTTTTATATATGGCATTGAAAAAACCTATCGCGTGAGTGAAACCGCAGATATTCTACCACATTCACACAACACCATCTAGTCCCAAACTAAGCAGAAACTTGTACTATGGGTACTAGATAATGGATAAACATACATATAACGTATAAGGTACGTAAGGTAAGGTGGGCGTTCTTCGTCTCTCAGGTCTTCCTCCATCGTATATTTCAGGAAAATAAGACTCGGTATACACTCAATAGGTTTTACTCAAACTAATTAGTTTACTTCACAATCTAAATACACACACGTAGCTCGGATGAAAATGGATTACTTTTGGAAACGCGGCGAAGTCGGACGTAGGTAGGCTACACTTGTTTCCTCCGCTGTGTCTGTCGCCAAAAAAGTGCCCTTGACAGCTCGACGTTCGCTTATAAAACATTTAATGACATTGACAGCTGTCAACCGCCGACCTTAGTGTTCAGTGTTGCCAACCATCGTTTCCGAATACGCCCAAATCTAATAAGATTTGACGTTCCGTTCTCCAATCTCCGACACATATATACTTTTTTTTTGTAAATACATACATATTATACATATAAACACCCAGACCAAGACAAACATCCATGTTCACGCACACAAATGTTACATTCCCGCGGCGCCAACCGGTCGTCTAGATATTAGCTAGTTTATAATATAAATAAAACGCTAATAAGCACATGCTGAGTAAGCTAACAAATATTTTATTTTCTTCATCACATACTATTTTAGACAGTACCCAGCTATAAAACAACTTCACAAAGTGAGGCGAGGTGGAAATTGATAAAACAGGGAGAACAAATTCATGCATTAGTCCTGTAGACTATGACTGACAAGGATCGGACGTATATTCAGTACGTGAGCGAATGTGTGGAATTGAAGGGCCACGACCCTACTTGGACATGTTAATGGAATACCTGGATGTTTTCGCGAAACACGAAAGTTGGACTACTTTACACCTTATAATTGTGTGGATAGATTTTAAATTAGCTTGTGGTTGACAGCAATGGCAACACTTACGGAGAAATATCGCAGAAAGGTTGCCTTGACATAATTTATTTATTTGCGACTGAAAAACCTTACTTTGAGAAGCCTTACATCAGCAGCTATACGTACATTAGAACATTACATAGTTATACGTAACGTACTTCTATTTCATTAGAAATAACTAATGAAATAGACGGGAGCTGCTTGCGGTTTGGCAGAAAACTTATGTTTAGTTACGGCCATATTCAATATTCGATCCATACATGGATTTTGAGATTCGAGACTCGTGTTTGACATATTTTGTATAGAGCTTATGTCAAAAACGAATCTAAAATCTACAGATCTATCTATAGATCGAATATTGAATTCCGTAGTTAAAAGCACTAAGTAAAAAAAAAATCGGTAAATAGGCTAGTTGACAAAAAAACATTTATAAATCCGTCCTTTAGATTATTTAAAAATAAGCGATGCGTATTTTTTTATTTGTAAATCAAACCAAAAATGACCAAGATATAGCTCATTAAAATTACGTATAACGTCACGCCGTGCTGCATTTTTTTGCACTAGGTGACGTCACACGTAACTTGAATGGGCTATATCTTTGTTATTTTTTATTTAATCGGAAAAAGAAAAAATACGTGTACAATATGTTTTTATAATCTAAAATACGGACTAAATAAAATGTAATTATTTTGACCCTGGAAACTACCCTATTGTATTATTTTACACAATGGATACTAAATAATAAGATTGGTGGTTGAAACCATAATTATGTGTTAGCTTACACTGTACTGACACAATATTATATAAATATAGGCTAGACTATTAATAAAACTAACTCAAGTTAAAACGCGTACATAATAAATAGTATCAAAGTACAGACCCTTAATTTACTAGAACAAAAGCTTTTTCGTCCATCACTCTACATTCGACATAAAAACGGTTCTCATAATATATTCACACCAGATGCGAAGCCTAAAGATTTCGATACCTGTACGTTACTGAATGTTCCTAATTCTCTTGCTTCATTCACTTTCATCTCATTTTTTATGCCCGCACATGTATATTTAAGGTTTTCCTAACGGATTAGGAAAACCTTAAGTTCGGAAACTTTTAATACTCTTATCTATTTAGCGAAATCTCTCGAAAATTCTCGAGTTTTGTTACCCAATCGAGCGTCTCTTTCATTCTTGTGTGCTTTGTATAAAGCTTTCTCACGAAACATTACATTTTGTTATATAGCTAATAAATTTAATTGTGCTTGTGAATATTATCGAAGTTAATAAATCACTTTTGTTCAAATTGCGCTTTAGAAAATAAAGTAATTAAGCTGTCACTTTGTAAAACATTAATATTATCGGCGATTTTGTTCTAAACAAATTGTTCAAAGAACGCGATTATGAATACCTAAACTAATAAAAAAGTTATGTAGAACACAAATTATTTTAGTAAAGCTTTGTAAGAAAGTACAGAAACTTATTAATCTGGATCACCAAATTAAAAGAAGTCTAAAATATTACTGTCTTTTACAAACATAATTATTAAAAAAAATTTAAAGGTTCATTGTGATACATCAAATTTAATTTCGTACCTATCTAATCTTAGCTGACGCATCTTCTTGCCCAAATCTGTGTTGAGAATTAGTAAACGCTTTTAACAGATAGATCTTATTCGTTTCCATTTCTTTTTAGTTTTATCAATTTTGACTAGAAATTTTTTTTTAATTGTGCCCAGCAGAACAAACATTGTCTAGCTGGGAAGTCATTTCACTAAACCATTTTTTTCTAATCAGCACTAGGTACTACTAAAAGTAAGTAATTTCAAACCGTACAATTTCCTTCTAATAACCTCGCGACACACCTGGTTTCTCTTATCAAACGTCTTAGAAGACTTAATGAACCAGCAGATCTGCGCAGACACTGAATTTACCATGTTCAATCTCACTTTTCACTGAGATCATGCATAGAAAATAAGGTTGTGATGAAAATTGTGCATACCGAACTAAATTGCTTGCATCCTGCGATGAGAAAAATAAACACGAAAAGTGAAACGACTTTGACAAAGATAAGTTTATACTGAATTATCTTTATTCATACTTAAGATAGATTGAATATAGATGAGGTTTTAAGGAGTAGTATTCGGAGCAGTATTCTAATAGGTTCTGATAACTAAGCTGGAGCTTGTCTTTAGTTTAATAATTAATTATTTTTTTAATATGTTTATATTTAAGTATACATTATTATCGTCTTAGGGTTATTCCGGTTTTAGCCGAGACTTTTCGCCTTGGAGCACGGGGTCACTGATTTTGCTGGTCATTTGACATGATATTAACTTTCCCACCGAGTGATTGCTGTCTGATATTCGCAGCCTATAGTGATGCGACATTTCTTAGTTAGGACCAGTGCCTGTATATACACGGTTACTTACTCTGTATAACAATTGTCAAAGACAGCCCACGGCTTAAAGTACTTACAAAAGCACGGTGCCAGAGACAATTAACAAGTTTCCGACTCTATACACTCAACGTAGAGTTTTGAACAATGAAGCAAAAGTTTTAGCTTCGGCGAATCGTCTTACTATCCTATAGGGACGGTTACGCCATCTGAACACACAGAACGTTACGTGCACTATAGCTGTGACGCGTGTCAAGAACTCTGGTTGAACTGCTTATTTTTAATCCGCTACGGCGAGTTTAAATTTACCTACTTTATGTATATATGAAGTCTGCTATAACATAGTGGAGATACTAATAAACTGCTACGCAAAGGGCCTCGAGATCAAATTCACGCCGCGCACCATTGACATATTTGAAGTTCAGCGCGAATGTAATTGTTAAATATCATTTGCTAAGTGGTGAAAGAAAAATCCTGAATATCTCAGAGCGCTCCATAATTATTACAAAAGAAATGTGAAGTCAACCAAACCGCATTTCGCCGGCGTGGTGGGCTGTGGCCTTACCATTTTCATACTGAGAAGAGGCCTGGCCAGTTTAATTACAGGTCTGATGATGATCAATGTACGTAATCGTGTTCCTGCATATAAGCTCCACGTCAAAATTTAACAAATATGGCATTTCTAAATGCCATATTTGTTCAATTTCGACGTGGAGGTATGGTACATCGCTCACAGGCTATGTAAATCTCGGTGCCCTTTATTTGAGATTAAGTATGAAATGACATTAGAATTTCAAGTGTTTTTATGATATCGTCCATATCGTTAAATCCGTTAAAAATAACAAACACATCAAAGCAAATCTCGACTTTCAGTAATCGAATGAGCTGTTCATTTAACTCAAGCCACCTATCTTTTATGTTACTAAAATTAAGACACAGTAAAATCCAAGACATATTATAAGACCCAAGCACATTTGTTACCAGTCTCACGCAGCTCTAAGCTGGCTATTCCCACAAAAGCAAGCGTATAAACACTGCTACAAATCCAGACTTTAAACAATACATTACACTACCAACTTAATACGAAGAAGTAATGAATGGCACATCCTTTTATGTTCCAAGACTTTCAAGTGATGGTCTGCCGGACTGGCTTGTGTTGTAGCTCGGATATTCTCAATACTACTCATTACTTAGGATATATGGAGTACTGATGTTGTGACTGTGTTGCATTGCTTTTAGAAGCAGGTTTCACTGTTACTTGAATTGACTTACTGCACTTACAGCGTAGTGGTTTAGTGGTCATCTCGTCACTGTCGGTACTTTGTGGCTTGGGTTGGATACTCATATTTTATGTGAGCCTTAAAGGACCATGGGCAAAAACGTATGAAGCCTGGGCTCACCCACCAAAAGAGATGAGACCACTTTGAATATACTTGTAAGGCACTAAATATAAAGATATAAACTCATTTTTGCGAAGAATCCATGGGGTTATTTTGCTATAAATATTTTTCTCCTACCATAAATTAACTATAATCCTGCAAAATAATGCTGTTATGGTATTGTAGTTGTAGTTTTTATTGTTTCACATCTTTAACTAGTTTTCATTCTATGTGCAAAGAATACATAAAAAATAAAACAGCTGCTACCAGTTAAAAATATTTTTATTTACATTAAAATCAATATCAATAATAATATCGTTTAGGTGACCTGCCGGTGGATTAAATTTTATGTGCCGAGAGGATACACGAAAACACACAGATAACATACATACATACATGCATAGACTCACGCCTGTTGCCCGGAGGGGTAGGCAGAGACTACGGAACGCCATTTGCAAGGATCCTGACATATCTCTCTTGCTTCATTCACTCCCATCAGATTCCTCATGCATGCTCTTCGGTTCAGGGTACTTCTAATCTGTCCTGTTTTTAGGACACACAGATAACACCGTGAGATCATGAGTCGACTGACTGAGAGCAGACGGGCAGGCGTCCAAGAGGTATGAGAGGGAAGGAGAGTGTTGTAAATCACACGGGCGCAAGCGCATTTATTGTTTACCATTATTTTAAACCGTGGCGTAGGAAGGGAGAGGGGGCGGCGGGGGCGTTTATTTATGGTCCACCCCGGATATCACCCTTTTTTGGGTTCCATCCCGAACTCGACTTAAAGAACAATGTACAAACATATAAAACACATAGGCACCAGCTCAGCACTACGATTCGGGAGCAGTTAGCCCGTAATTGTTAGGTATCGACTAAAAAAAAAAAAAACGGTCGACCGCCAACTTCCGCCCTGGGTGCCACCAAAGCTAGCTACGCCACTGATTTTAAAGTATGAATATATTGTTACTATAACAGTTTTATGACAAACAGTTGTATTTTTCTACAAAATGTATTTAAGTACATATCTTTTTTCTGCAATGGAATTGAAGGTGGTGCTGGTAGTATTTTAACAATTTTAGTACGAACAAAATCCTTTCCAATGGTATACGCCATAACTCTGTTGGACACTGAGCCCAATTTGACGCATGGTCCTTTGTGCCGTACTAATTTCTACCCTCCGTACAATCCCTCCCAGTCATTTTTTTTGCAACTTACGGTAGCCTATGTCCGTCTCCATGGCCCAATCTATCTTTATATAAAATTTCAACAAAATCGATTCAGCCGTTTAAGCGTAAAAACGGAACATACATAAATACACACTTTCGCATTTATAATATTAGTAGAGATTATGAATAGTACTTACTGTACTTTGACAGCTGAAAAAAGAAGACGGGCACGATGGTCTGACTGACTGACCAACTGACTGACATAACATGTCTGGTTATCTTCTGCTAACGACCACGCTAGTATGGGTGAGGATTATCACGACAAAGATAGATAGGTACTTGTAAATCTGTTTAATCTATATTTAAACAAACTTTCATCAAAATACGTTCAGTAGTCTTTGAGTGATGTTTGATAAACACAACTTTTGTTACATTGACTATGTAAAGTTCCATTAAAACTATTCCAAAAATTAGCCCTGGATAAAGAAAAGGACAGAGAGATCAACAGACAAAATATTTTAAAATATTGGTCTAAGTTTAGTTATCATCTTAATAATTATGATAAGCACTTGATAAAACATAGTTATCTGAAATCACAGATGGAAACATCAATTTTATTTAGACTGTAAGTTTATTTTACTTGTAGGTATAAAAAATGTCTATTCATAAATATTACCGCATTTTGAAATTTAATCAAAACTAAAGCTTGAATGAATTCTTAGCTAAATAGCTCGTTCGCTATTTAACTTTTTCAGTGTACGGTGTGATCGGTGGATTTAAGCTTAAAACCTTATATCAACACAATGGTCTCAGCACTTAGCGGCCGCAGTCTTTAGAAATATCAATGTTATTTCATCTGAGGTTTTACCTTGTCCACTTTGAAATTAGGCTGGATAGTCCATGATTAATTTAAGTCACTTTTTTACGTTGTAGCGTCGTTTCCTTGGTGGTTGTGGTATAAAATTAGGCCTTTCGAAGTTTATTACGAAAGATCCTGAATATGTAAACTGGCTTAAATTATTTACTATAAAAACTGTAACACTACATAATATATTTTATTTCGTAGCATGTCGACTGTATTTTTTTTAATTCTGTATTCATAGACAACCTATTGTGGCTTAAATATATCTCGATTGGCAATTGAATATCAAAGGTTAAATTTCTTAAGTTCAGACATACAAAGTATTTTCTTATTTACGAGTAAAGGTACCAAAATAATATATCCAAAAACAAAACAAAGGTAAGTAAGGTATAATCCAATCGCCCAAAGAAGTTCTGCTCAAGAAAAATCAAATAAATCAGAAAAAAGCAAACAATATGTATTGTATTTTTCAGTTATTTTGTAGTGAACCAGGTGATATGGTGCCATAAATGAGGCTACGAAAGATGCGAACTCATAGAAACTCTTAATAAACAAAGAGTGTACAAAAATATAAAAAGTTAAAGCCTCAAAATCGTTCAAATATTGCCTGGGTCTTACATCATACAAAAATTTAATCGTGACAAATGTGTAAAATAATGGTGATTTGGCTGAAGTTTATTAACAAGCTCATGGTTCCTATTTATATACTACTAGTTGACTCGGCGAACTTCGTACCGCTATATATGTATTATACAGATAAACCTTTTGAATCCTTCTATCTATTGAAAAAAACCGCGTTAAAATCCATTCCGTAGTTTTAAAGATTTAAGCATACATAGGGACAGACAGAAAGAAGACAGACTTTGTTTTATACTATGTAGTGAAGGTACACCAAAAGTGTGCCATAATCATCATATATTTAAAAAATAACTATTCAATCAAGATTTTGATTCATTTAGACAGTACCTGTAACGTCAACTCAGCAATGAAATACATTACATATTTTATTTATTTATAGACTCACGCCTGTGTCCCCGAAGGGATAGGCAGAGGTGTAATATTACGCTCACATTTCGCCATGAATTTTTTTTATTACTATTTTAAATTCGGAGTTATTTAAGTAGTCATAAACACTTTATATAGTTTTAAAAGAACGTTCATAGGGTGTAGTTTTATAGTCGCCTTGCTCGTTATAAGCCACGAAAAGTAAGTACTGGAGGTCTTTAGAAGCGCCATCACTTAACGTAAACCATTTTATACGTTGTAAAAATTTGTTACTTACGGCCAATTTTGGTGAGTGATACTTAAGTTTTTATCGAGAATATAAGTGCTTTATACTGGATTTAGGTAGAGCGGGTTAGCGGTTTTTGCTTGACATTTCGAACACGAGGCAATCATAAACCGAAATAGTTATGTCAGTGGACGAATTCTGATATCAGAAGTAGTCATTTTTTTCAGCTATTAAATATAATATTAAATAAAATAACGTTATCATCTATTTACCTAAGTACATTGTTGTTAAGTTAGTTAGTGTACAAGGGAATACCCTTGTACACTAACAAGGGTATTCCCTTGTACACTAACTAACTTAACAACAATGTACTTAGGTAAATAGATGATAACGTTATTTTATTTACTAAGATGATAAGTTTTAACTGTAAATCTTTAAAGAGGTCGGTCGAGTGTATAAAAAACTTGTGTAAATATGAAGATATTATTGCGCTGCAAGAGACCTGGCTGTTGCCACATGAAATATCAATTCTAGGTCACTTAGACTTAGATTTCTGTTATGTTGGTAAATCAGCGGTGGATACGTCGCTAGGGATATTAAGGGGAAGACCATACGGAGGTGTGGCTCTTTTGTGGAGGAAATCGTTGTTTACATGCGTAACCATTTTACCGTGTGCTAGCGATCGTATTGTGGCTATTAAAACGAGGACGTGCGACGGCCGTGACTTGTTATTGTTTAGTGTTTACATGCCGATAAACTCTGTAGATAATTTAACCGAGATTTGTGAATGTCTCAGTGAAATAGCTGCTATCTTTGAGAGTTAGAATGTTGAGTCTGGTTATATACTAGAGGATTTTAATGCGCACCCTGGGGAATTGTTTAGCCAGGAAATGTTATCTTTTTGTGATGAGCAGAGTTGGTGTTGTGCTGACTATAAGAACCTAGGTATAGACTCGGACACTTTAACTTTTGTGAGTGATGCCTGTGGTAGTAGACGTTGGCTTGACCATTGCCTGGTTTCTGAAGCAGCGTGGAAATCAGTGGAGAAGGTGGCAGTGTACCATAAAGCCTAATGGTCAGACCACTTACCACTCTGCATTCAGGTCAACCTGGGGATGGTGAGGCGAACGGATGTCTCAGCAAATCTTGAGGGCAAGGTAGTAGATAAAGTGAGGTGGGGGGAAAGATGTACTGACCAAATAAATTGCTATTACCAACTACGTATGCAAAAGCTGAGACTGGTCGATTTCCCAGCAGAGTTAAGCAACTGCTGCGATAACTTCTGCTTGAATAAAGAGCACACTGTAATAATTGATAATCTGTACAAGAATATTGTTACGTCACTGCAAGAGGCGGCTGAGGGCAGTGCTGGTTTTGTGAGAAAAACTAGTAATAAACGTACTGTGATAGGGTGGAACAGACACGTTAGGGACACTCATGGGTGCGCTAGGGTGGCTTTTAAAAACTGGGGCATGGAAAACCTCCATTTGGTCAGTTGTATATAGATATGCGAGAAACGAGAAAAGTCTTTAAACAAAAACTTAAATATTGTCAGGGCAACGAAGAACAAATTAAGTTGGATATTATAGCTTTAGAACATAAGAAAAAGTAGTTCAATAAATTTTGGAAGTCAACTCAGAAGTTAAGCACTAGACCCGATTTACATCTCGTCAAAGGAGATAGGGAAGGTTATAGAACCCATGACTAGGGGTAATTCTGCTGGTCATGATAACCTCAGTATAGAACATTTCCAACATGCCGGTCCACATCTTCCTAGGGTCTTATCTATGCTATATAACTTGTGTATTAGGCACTCATACCTGCCTGCTTAGTTGATGAGGACGATTGTTGTACCTATACTGAAAAATAATATAGGTGACGTCTCAGTCAAGGAGAACTATCAACCAATCTCATTGGCTACTATAACTGCAAAAGTTCTTGACAGTGTGCTTGAGCGTAGGATGGCTGGACAGCTCAATTTACATGACGCACTGTTCGGTTTTAGAGCTGGGCTGTCTACTGAAATAGCAATTTTGACGCTCAAGCACACGGTCAGTTACTACACCAGCAGGAATACACCTGTGTATGCTGTATTTTTAGACCTTTCGAAGGCATTTGACCTGGTTAATTATAACATCCTATGGACTAAATTACGTGACCGGGTACAACCTGAGGAGATAGTTAAGCTTCTCAGGTACTGGTATAATCACCAGATTAACCAGGTCAGATGGTAGGGTGCTTTTTCGGAGATGTATGGTCTGGAATGTGGGGTAAGGCAGGGTGGTCTGATCTCCCCAGCGCACAGTGGTTCCGTAGTAGGTCATACGGTACCAATCACGATGTTTGAATTACAAGACGATACCTCACTTAATTACTCACTATTTATCACATTATATCAGGGTACACAAATAATTTCATTTTGTTTTTTCCTACTTATAGTTTTGTGCATCTAAAGTGAACGCATTACGAGTCCGTTTGTTAGCGTAATTAGCGCGTGATATTAAGTCTTTTTAGTGACACTTGTTTTAAAAGAATAAATTGTTTGTGACTGGATGTTTTACAATGGATATTCAAGTTGAAGGTATGTAAAGTGTATTTCAAGCATTTTCTTTCATTTTAATTCATGTGTTATTTTTTTTAATCGGTGCTACGCCAATGAAATTAAAAGATTCTTTTTTTGTTTTACTTTATCTATGTCGAAGCTTTTAACTACTTTCTGACCATAACCTACAAAAGTAGTTTTATATAAAGACATTAAAAAACACTATATTTTAAATTTAAAAGAAAATTGACTGCGATAAGCTGCGATAGTAGGAGTCACCTAGGATCTACGCCAGGTGTTAAAGGTGTCTACGAGATATCATTATTCTAAAATCCACACTATACCATTTGTATTTTGTTTTAGGTACAACATTAAGTGTTCTTTTACAAGAATGCTTGTAGCTCGACACTTGGCTGTCTATTAAGAAGACTACTTCTGAAGCAGACAGATGTCGTCAAGTTTTTAATAGTCTGGCGCAGTTGCTGCCAGATATCGAAAATATTGACAAAAAAAACTTGGAAATTAGAATAACTCTGCTTTGTTATCTATCGGTGAGCTCTCGGAAAAGGCCGCTGAATAGTGTAATAAATTAATTATACGATTTAGGCGTGATTATACAAGAAAAATGTCTCGACTTGTCACGAACACCGACCTCATGCACAGACTTCTTTTTAATTTGGATCCATACCTTTCTAGTTTATGGAAATTACCACGAAAGAAGAAGTCTGCTCTATCAGCTGACCTGTTAAATTTATTGTCCTTTTAAATCTGTGCCATTTTATAAGTAGTTTAGAAAACTTTAGTTTGTAATTATTTGACTTGCTTAGATTTGTTCAATGTGCCTATAAAGCTATTTAATTGTAATTATTTGATGAATATTTGTGTTTGTCATTAGTAAGAGTCTAGTTAAGTGGTATTATTGTAATAGTAATTTATGCCAATTAAGTTTCAGAGTAGCTGTAATTCACCTTTCTCAATTATTTTACTTTGTACAAGAAATAGCTGAGTTTTATATTGAATGAATTATTATTATTCTGATATAATCTGTTTTATTTCTACTAATCTTTACCTCAGTTAGTAAAAAATACTATAATACCATGCATTACTATGCATTTCAATAGCCATTCGTTGCGCGAAACCTCTATGACCGCCCTTCTTAGAGCGCGGAACCACTGTGCAGCGCTGTTTAGTTTGTATGTCGATCAGTTGATCGAGGAACTCAGCAGCACAGGGGTTGGATGCTCGGTAGACGTTAAAATTATAAATAGCATATCTTACGCGGACGACATGGTGCTGCTGAGTCCCTCTATCGAGGCACTCAGGCAATTGCTTGAGGTTTGTGAGAGATACACCTTGACTCACGGCTACCAGTACAACGTGAAGAAGAGAGTGTTCATGGTGTTTGGGGTTACTGCAAAGGGTCACAGGGCAGTGCCACCGGTGTACCTATATGGTTTAGCCCTAAACAGAGTGCCTTGTTTTAGATACCTTGGACACATACTAGCCGAGGATCTTAATGATGACCAAGACATAGAACGGGAACGGAGAGCGCTATTGGTCCGATGCAATATGTTGGCCCGTAGGTTTGCAAGATGTACGAGACCGGTCAAAATCACCCTGTTCTTATCGGGTTTATTGTCAGTCGTTTTACACATGCAGCCTGTGGGTCAAGCATACGCAGAGGGCCTACAACGCTCTTCGTGTCCAGTACAACAACGCCTTCCGGGTGCTGTTGGGGCTACCACGATTCTGTAGCGCGTCAGCCATGTTTGCTGAATCTACTACCGAAAGTTTTTCAGCAATCGTGAGGAAAAGAACAGCATCATTGTTACGCAGGATTCGTAGGCATGCCAATGGCATCCTGAAGGTGATTGGGGATAGTGCTGGATGGCGTTTTCCTGGAGTATTGGACCCGTGGGCATAGCTACGGGTCTGATACTGCAGGAAAATACATGAATTAATACAATTGTAGGGATTATTTTATTTTTATTTTGTTTTTATTTAAAAGTAAGTACTAACATAGTTACCTAAGTTGTATCACTAACAAAGGTCTATGGAGCAAGTTTCAGAAATAAACGTTTCATTATTATATTATTATAAATATATTTAACATAAAAACAAATTGAAGTAAAAATTTGGTTTACATTTTTTCTGCATGTTCAAATTCCTATTTTATGATCCGTGTAATACGCATACGCTGTTTGAAGAGTAGATGGCTGTTTGTTACTCTTTGCTGGCTGGGCATAGTCCGGCTCTGGCTGATCGAGACAACCAAGAACGAAGTGGGTGGAGAATTTAGCAGAAGAAAATCTACATAAAAGCTATGACGAAAATTAATGAGAAAATCTCATTCTGTAACCATTAACCGTGAATAGATTCTGGTAATTTCCTCTGTACTAATTGATTTATCAACCGTGTTATAAGATCAATGAGGCACATTATCTCAGGCTTAAAAGCGCACGGTAATTTAACAGGCTTTAGATAATCTCGACAAGGTCGACACTTGGTTCAGGAAAAGGGTTACACAATAGTTCCAATCGCGTCTGCAAACTAGATTCATCACCTCATTTCAGGAGATAGCAGCTTGAAAAGATAATGTGAACTTACAATATTTCTTTTAACTGCATGATCCGGAGTTTGAATGACTGTATACATCGTGTTATTACCTATTTATAACTATTATAAAAGGAAGTCCCCTATTCCTCCTGTCTAAAAGCGACCGAACGTCGTACAGTTCACCAATCGCTAGGGTGATTCGTGAGGAAGATTTAGGTGTATAATTTACGTGGGTGGAGTCGCGGGCAAAGTCTAGTTTTAGTTTAGTTCAGAAACTTCAGAGCAAATATAATTTATTTATATAAATTATATTTGCTCTGATACAGCTTTATATTTATACTGGCCACTGCGCGAGGCCTCACCTTGATAATGTTAATTTTAGGCTTTTGCGAATTCCTTTAAAATTATTTATATAAAAACAAGTAAATACAGCAAATTCGGGCAGATAATATAACATAAAGTTGTTCCAACATAAAATCAGACATAAATTTTGTATCTAAACACAGTATTTAATTGTATGATGGACCAAAACATAACCGTTTATTCAAATCACAAATCCAGCATCAAAATTGTTACATGTTTAGTATTAAAACCAGACTTGTATCAGTACTTACGTACATTTTATAACCTCTTCTCTTTTATAGGAGCATTATTTTGAATCGAATGTTAACTTTATTCGCCATTCGACATCAATATTCTATGTTGATTACAATGTCAAAGTTGTTGGTGGGCGTGGAATATAAAAATGATGTCTATGCTTCAGTTTAATATGTAATTATTATATTACTTCTTAGTATAGTAATTATAAAGCGAAAGTTTATCAAGGTTGATGGATGGACGTTTAGAAGTATGAATGGATACTACTTTTTTACGCAAAAAGTAATGGCTGGTTTTTGATAAAACCTAACAGTAATATGGCTTATACATCAAAATAGCACCTGCACTATGTCCCACCACACTCACGCGAGCAAAGACGCCTGAAAAGTCAAGTGTTAAATACAAATAAACGACCCTCAAGCGAGTAAACTCGCGAGCAAAAGCTTGTGTTCCATATGCTCATATAAATATTCACTTTTCGTAGACCCACTCGCTCGTTTGTAGCCGAAAATTCAGAGGGATTTGATTCCGTGAGCTAGCACCTGGTTGGGTAAAACCCGTTCACTTCTCTGCTTTATTTTATTGACGATCACTCGCATCGCTCGCGCCCAGCTACACTTTCAACGGTTTATGACTTTGGCTTATTTTCGTAGGTTGGATTTGATTAAACATGCAATTGGTTCAGCTGACAGCGGACTGAAATTGCTGTTTTTTGTTTGGGTTATGAGAAATTGGTTATGAAATATGCGGGGATAGCCCAGTGGTACGTAACGGACTGCCGAGACGATGGTCTCGGGTTCGATACCCAGGTACCCTGGGCACACACCTCTGACTTTTCGAAGTTATGTGTGTATTAAAAATTATCGCTCGCTTAAGCGAGCGATAATTTTTAATACCATCCAACGGGCACATTATTAATAATGTGCCCGTTAGATGGCAATAGGCTCGCCCCTTATTACATTGGGACCGAAACGTAACTGGCAAAAAGTGGGTGTGTAATACATCTCCGCCTTCCCCTTCGAGGAAAAAAGGCGTAAAGTTATGGTTATCGAAATTAATCAGTGTATCTAATATTTTTTTTATTTAGTGTTATATTTTTTTAATAATTGCTTTATTAATAAGTAATAATAATATAATAATAAATAAATCAACTCACACACTTTTGTTGATCCCAATTAGGTTGAGCCTTGTACTAGGTATACTGATCAACGTTGGTTTAATTACATTATTATTCTTAGATATTTTAAATAGATTATAACTTATTTCCAGAAACAAAACGTAATTATAACATACAAACATACATATCGTCACGCCTTTTATCCCCGAAGGGTAATGCAGAGGTGTATTTCTACACCCACTTTTCGCCAGATATACTTTAGTCCCAGGTAATAAGGGGCGAGCCTATTGCCGTACCGGGCACATTTCCAGACTCCGTGCTGCTACTGAGAATTTCGTGACAGAAAAACCCAATAACACTGCCCGACCCAGGAATCGAACCCAGGACCTCCCGATCCCACGCGCACATTTATGCCGCGAGACCAACGAGGCAGTCGTATAGGGTTTGATGTCGAGTTTTCCGTCTCTACGCAAAGATGGTATTTGCATCGTGTTATCTCTTAGTCGCCTCTTACGACACCCACGGGAAGATAGGGGGTGGTGACACTTGTATTCTATGCCGTCAACCACACGGCTATAATTACGTAATTATAATTGTGTTAATTACTCAAATTATGGTCTGGGTTAAAATTTGATTGAGCTCACGATTTCCGGCTTCGCAGGCTGGGTCACTAACCGCTTGACCAGACAATAACCACTTTAAGAATATGATAAACTATTGAAATTGCCGTTTTTGTGTGTACCAATAGCAATATATTTGGCAGAATACCTGCTTAACAAACAGTTTGTTTACTTCACGTGCTTGTGACATCTGCGTCGAGTTGCACAATATTCCCGACTTGCAGCCTTGCCTGTTACTGTATTCATCACCTTTGGGCTTGTGTCCACAAACCGTGAATATTTACGTTTGATCCACGGCTATCGTCTTAGGGAAGCTTATCCATGACACCATTTACTTCTAGTTCTAGATTTTTGTTTTTTTTTTTTTAATATTATTGCACACCTTTAATGAATTCAGTGTGGGCTACTCTGAATTTGCAGTCCTTTTGATTTTATTCTATTCATGTATCCCGTACTGCGTTTTGCAGTCCACTACAGACAGGATATAAGCCTGTGCTAATTTGCTCCACAGTACTACTGTGAGCCAATAGCTATTTTATTATAATACTAGAGGACGCCAGCAGCTACGCCTGCATTTATTTTAAATTTACCCGTTTTGGCCGATCACGTGGGAATTTCGGGAAATCCCTTCTTAGTGCACCCCTACGGTCCCCAAGGAACATACATGCCAAATTTCAGCTTCCTGCGCCCAGTAGTTTCGGCTGTAGCGTGTCTGTCAGTCAGGCAGTAACGCAAGGATTTTATATATTAAGATAATATAATTGGCCTACTACACCACGCTGGATAGATGTGTGGGTACTGGGCAAACCAAATTTAAATCAAAATTGATCTCAGCAAAGATACTATTTGCTTCATGCTGTTACCTTCGTCGTCTCTTACGATAGCCACGGCAAATATTCTTGCACTAAACGCCGGGACCGAAGGCGTGCTATTCAAAGTACAGTAGCGGTCAGATTTGCATGCCACAACAAGCGATCACTCATTCAAGTGATGAACCTCTGCAATCATTGCTTAACTCGACCGATTTAGATTTCAATAACGCCAGCAATAATAGTCACAATCAAACCGAAGATATGCATAAAGTCAAGTTTAGCAGTGATAAGTGCCAACCACTTATTGAAATCGCGTTACCAATATAATTGATCTTTTCTCGATACAGACCTGCCATTGGATTGCATAAGCTGTAATGGTTTACAAGCAAATTTTGACGTCGTAATAAATTGTATTCACTATCATCGTCATACAACATTTCGCATACTACTGCTAGATGTAGGCTTTTCCTAATTTGTATCACAATGGAATTGTGAATTGATAGAAGGATTTGACCGTTGCTAGGTTATATGTTTTGATGTTAAATTTTCCTTCTTTTCCTAAAGATACTATTTGTTTCGTGTACTTTCTTAAGTAACGTCTAGTATTCTTAATGTATCAATACACTGATAGGTGTAGATACTCAGTGAATAATAAGATGTTGTTGGTTTTCTTAAATCATCCTTAAGATAAAATATGTTACTGCGATACAACTGCTAGAGGAATGCGAGATGACAATATAAAGATAATATTGGTAGTTCATATAATATCTTATATATCTTTGGACCCTGCAAGTAATATTCTCACAGATAACATCCACTCTCTCAGAGTTTAATCATAGAGCAAACAAACTTGGTAAGATGCTATATTGATGCCGATTGGATTACTTGTCAAAATATTATTGCTATCTCTGCTGGGTTCCTTCAAGATTCTAGCGATTAATTGAGTGGTCATTGGTAGCGCCATCTACCTTCCTATATATAACTAATCGCATCAAGATCAATCGTTCCACGTCTAGTGCGAGCGATACCATATTTCCGTCCCGCTCTATCCCACTCCCTGGAAGGGCACTGCCTTCGCCTGATTCGTCGACTCGATTCGTCGACGCGAGTGACAGTCTAGAACATTCCGCTCGCTAAGAACGCCGTCTCGATACCGCTCCGCGCCGCACCGCTGTATGTGATTTACCGCTTCCACCAAGGAAAACCCGCTCGTGAGTGAAGTGAAAACAAGCAGCTGCATCACGAAAACACCAGGAGGAAAAGAAACGAAGAAGGTTGTATAAGGTAAGTGCCTTCCATCCTTGAAATATCCTATACCCACTCAATCACCTCCTCCCGTATCCATCTCCTCTTCCCTTATTCCTTTCTAGGCGACCCAGAACTCGCCCTAATACAGTCCATTTCATTAATCCCTCCCAAGTCGCCTAGAACCCTACGGTTTCGGTGTAAAGCCGAGCCATTTTTTTGATCCATACGAGTCGGATTCATTTACGTTTTATACGTTATACCGCTATACCTAGGCAGTTATAGCACCTAGCTATACTCCTAATATATTCACATAACCGTCACATGGTTATTTCCGCCCGCATTAGTAGGTAAACTTTTATGTAGCTACCTACTTATTAAATTATTATTTCTGCAACTATCATAGTTGTCTTATAAATCTCATATTTCAATCAACTTTTATTTCCTCAGCTCTAAAGTGTTGCCTACTTAGGTAAAATAATAGATACATTAGATATTCTTATTTT
This sequence comes from Euclidia mi, assembly GCA_944739405.2. Lineage (NCBI taxonomy): Eukaryota > Metazoa > Arthropoda > Insecta > Lepidoptera > Erebidae > Euclidia > Euclidia mi. The sequence goes on along the minus strand of OX123187.2, from coordinate 78,364,830 downwards.
GTTTCGTTCTCATTAGCTTATACTTACGTAAGCATGTCACAACAAAAGAAGTCACGCGTGTCGGAAGACAAAGAGATGACAATCTTAGAAGCGAAACGCAATATTTTATTTGAGCGCATTCAAAACATCTATGAAAGATCAAAAACCGCATCGATGTCTGACAGTAATAGCGAAGCATTTCTCAGTTATTGTATAACAGTAGATAGGATTCGAACAGATTTTCATAAGTTGTTATACGATTATAACGCAAGATTACTTTCTATCAATCCTGATGAAAAACCGAACTATCAGGCGTATACCTCATTCGAAGATCTTTATTGTATTATTAAGCGTATACAATCGCAATTGGAGGGTAAATGTTCGGCAGAGCCCGTTGCCCGCAAACCGAGATTACCGCCAATCGAGATTATGTCGTTTGACGGAGATATACGAAATTGGCCGTTATTCTATGCGAGTTTTAAGTCTACGGTGCACGATAATGGTTCTCTGACAGATGCTGACAGGTTGTACTATTTAATAGGTAAACTGTCACCGAAGGCCCAGTCCGTATTTGCAGGTGTCACACCCAGTGCTGAGAATTATCAGGTCATATTTCAGTCACTACTTGACAGATATCAAGACACGCGCGTTCTAGCGTCTACGTACTTTGACCAAGCTTTAAATCTCAAACTGTCCAGCAACGCGTCTGTCTCGAATTTCCAGCTGTTTATTGATAACTTCGTAACCGCGGTTGATTCTCTTAGGAATTTAAAATTAGAAGATCTTTCCGACTTTATGTTGCTTCAACTCGCTTTAAAAAAGTTTGACACTGATACAATTCGCGCATTCGAGATGACGGAACGCAATAATAAAATACCTACACTAGATAGTTTTATTTCGTTCATCAAAGATCAGTGTCGAATATTTCATAATACGCAGTCTGGTTCACCTGGCCCGTCTAACACTAACAACAACAAACAAAGATTGAATAAATCTCGAAATAGTAATAATAACTCGGTCCCTAATCCACAATCTTACGTAACATGTTCGGAATCTAATAGTAATAATTCACAGAAGTGTCTGTGCAGTAATATAGTGCACGACCATTACTATAAGTGTCCCACCTTTAATGATTTAAATCCAATTGCTCGTTTTAAAAGCGTAAAAGATAATAAAGCTTGCATTAATTGCTTAAGCATAAAACATAAAACGAGTAATTGTTCCAGTAGAACGAGATGTCGCACGTGTAAACAAAAACATCATACACTGTTACATTTTGATAAAAATAACCGGTTGTCAAGTAAAGCCGCTAACCTTGACACACTCACGCAAGTGCAGAACACGGTAGCTGCGCCTTCCACGCCTCGCAATAATGAGATATCGTTGTGTACGACATCCATTGCGCGGGCGGCACGCACGCGCGGACGGCCTTCGCGCGCTTGTAGTGATCAGAGCAGTGCTAGGCCGCCATGTATGGCGTCTAAGACTGTTCTGTTAGTGACAGCGCAAGTTATCATATATAATGTCAATGGGTCGCCGCACATGGTACGTTGTCTGCTAGATAGCGCATCTCAGACCAATTTAATAACGTTAGAATTGTTCAAACGCCTCGGATTATGGAATAACTTTAAAAATACGAACTCAATAATCCGAGGGATAGGCGGATCAGAAAAACATTACAAAGGTTCCGTAGATATTAAAATACATTCGCGTTTTAATAGGGACATTAATTTTAACATTTCTTCGCTTATCGTGGAACGTATTACAGACACGTTGCCAAACGCTCATGTGGACGTGTCGCTCCTCACACATCTCGAATCATTACCACTAGCGGATTCGGAGTTTGCGAATCCGCTAGTGACATTGATGTTTTGATCGGAGCCGCAATATTCCCGCACTTGCTACTTACTAAAGTGGTACGTAGTGAGCAAAATAACTTACCGCCCGCTATTGAGACGGTATTCGGGTATGTGATTATGGGTACCGTACCTACATTACATACTTCTCAATACGTTACGTCTTGCTGTTGTTCTGTTCTTCAAGAAAACAATATTGACTCTCTTCTCAAGCGATTTTGGGAGCTTGAAGAGGTTACCGCACCGCCCTCGATGAGCCGTAAAGATCTCGAGTGTGAAGAACATTTCCGCGCTACCACTGTTCGTGACGACAGTGGCAGATACGTTGTGGCGTTGCCATTCTGTGGTGACCCTTATTCGTTAGGCGACTCGTACGCTGCTGCGCTCAGACGTTTCCATTGTTTGGAACGTAAACTTGATGCATCACCTAAGTTACGCAGCGCCTATAATGACGTCATTCGTGACTACATAGATAAAGGTTTTTTGAGTGTAGTTGTAAACAACGAGGGCAACTCTCTGCCCTCATATTATATCCCGCATCACGGCGTAGTTCGCGAAGATAAAACCTCTACTAAACTTCGTGTGGTTTTAGACGCTAGTTGTAAGACTACATCGGGTCAGTCGATTAATGACATTTTGCATGCCGGCCCCAATCTACAGGATGATTTATTTAACATCATAATAAAGTTTCGTCTTTTCCAAATCGCTCTGTCAGCTGATTGCCGCCAAATGTTCCTCAATATCGGCGTTCGCGAATGTGACCGTAGATTTCAACGGGTCTTTTATCGTTTTGACAAGAAAGAACCTTTATCTGTGTATCAGTTCAATCGTGTTTGCTTTGGACTCAAGTCTAGCCCATATCACGCGTTACGAGTTGTTCGCCAGTTGATCGCTGATGAAGGCGATCACTTTCCCGCCGCAGCGGCTGTTGCCACTTCCGCTTTGTACATGGATGACATTGCCTGTAGTGTCATATCCGCTGCGCTATCAATTTCACTTTGTGAAGAGCTTATTCAGCTTTTCAAGCGAGGCCAGTTTGATCTTGTCAAATGGACAAGCAACTCTAAGGAGGTTCTCGCACGCATACCAGATTCTCATAAGGCTTCTCCAGACATTGAGTTTGAGAAGTCCGTACCGCATAAGGTTCTCGGTTTACGCTGGGACAAATCCTGCGATAGTTTTCGGTTTGACGTCTCACCACCAGATGATAAGTGCACCAAACGCACTATGCTGTCCACAGTGGCTCGACTATGGGACATAATGGGTTTTGTGGCTCCCACAATTTTGTTACGCCAAGCTCTTGATCAAAGAGCTTTGGCTATCAAAGTGTGAGTGGGATGAAACACCCCCTGACCATATTGTCGCCGCTTGGGGCCAGTTTTGTATTGAGCTTACCGCGCTCAATCAAGTTACTATTCCGCGTCATCTTGGGTTGGTAGATGGATGTACTATCAACTTGATAGGTTTCGCTGACGCCAGCGAGCGTGCTTACGGCGGAGTCGTATATCTGCAAGTCCGCATTGGTTCTAACTACTCGGTGCAGTTAGTTTGTGCCAAGTCTAAGGTCTCGCCTGTTAAAACCGTTTCAGTTGCGAGACTGGAGTTGTGCGCGGCCCTTCTGCTGTCTCAGTTGCTCCGCAAGGTTCAAGACACAGTTTTGCCCCACTACCCCATTAATAAATTATACGCATTTTCCGACTCCAAAGTAGTGCTCGCTTGGATTCATTCTTCTCCTCATCGCTGGCAGACTTTTGTCGCCAACCGCGTTAGCAAATTGATTGAACTGGTTCCTGCTACTTGTTTCAATCACGTCGCGGGTATTGAGAACCCCGCAGATTGCTTGTCTCGTGGTGTCACTCCACTTAATCTTCTGCATCATCCATTGTGGCGTCGTGGACCTTCTTGGATCTCCCATGATCCGTCAGAATGGCCCATGCAACCCTTTGACCACAGTGCAGAAGACGAAGATGTACCTGAGCGGAAGTCTGTTTCTTATCCCGTGATTGCTGAGGTTGCGGAGTCTCCCATCTATGCACTCGCACTACGCATGTCATCGTGGTCTAAGTTACTCCGCGCCATCGTTTATGTCTATAGGTTTCTTAGGCACCTACCTAATGAGACTTTTGTATCAAGTACTGATCTCAAATTCACAGAATGTAAGTTACTACGAGCTGTACAAGCTGTTCATTTTAGTAACGACATTCAAAATTTAAAGGACAATGTACCTTGTTCTCCCGCTATCCTTAGACTCAAGCCGTTTCTCGATGAACATGGCGTCATACGCGTTGGGGGTCGTCTGTCAAATTCGGATGAACCTTATAACTACAAACATCCTTGTATTCTGCCGCGACACGATCATGTTGTCGACCTTCTTGTTGATTTTTATCACAAGAAGCACCTCCATGCCGGTCCGGAGTTGCTTATGTCCTTACTTAGGCATAAGTATTGGATTTTAGCCGCTCGACGAATAATTCGTCACAGAATACATAAATGTAACGTCTGTTTCAAATTTCGTCCGCGTCCGACTTTCCCTTCCATGGCCGATCTCCCTAGCCAGCGCGTCAACCAGGTTGCTAAAGCGTTTACACACACCGGTTGTGATTACGCAGGACCACTGCAGTATACGCCAGTGCGTGGTCGAGGTGTTAAAAGCCGTAAAGCCTGGCTATGTATTTTTACATGCTTAACGACGCGCGCTACGCATATTGAAGTTGCGACAGATTTAAGCACGGTGTCATTCCTGGCAGCCCTTAAACGATTTCTCTCACGGCGCGGCCCTATACAGTGTTTGTACACGGATAACGGCACTTGTTTTGTGGGCGCAAGCTCTTATTTACGCGACCTTTATAAGTTTCTCAGGGAAGAATATCGTACTCGTCTTCAGGAGGAACTTTCCATAAATCATATCGACTGGAAGTTTATTCCACCAGCATCACCGCATTTCGGTGGATGTTGGGAAAGCATGGTCAAAGTAATTAAAACGGGTTATAGGTCAACAGATCCTCTCTTACGAAGAGCTTTTAACTGTCCTTGCACAAGTCGAGGCACTGATCAACTCGCGTCCGCTCACGGCATTGAGTAGTGACCCTGCAGAACCATCCGCGTTAAGCCCTGCACATTTTCTGAACACAGTGCCATTATCGTCATTTCCGGCTCCTGAAGCAGACTCTTCAAGCTTGCTCCAGAGACATACTCTGCTGGATAAACTCGTGCAGTCGTTCTGGCGGCGCTGGCTTACGGAATATCTACACCAGCTTCAGGCTAGATCCAAGTGGAATAGTCCTGCATCCCCTATACAGGAGGGTACGTTGGTCGTCATAATACATGATAATGCTCCGCCGCTTTCATGGCCGTTAGCCATCGTAGAGAAATTGCATACTTCCAAGGACGGTACAACTCGCGTTGTTACCTTGAAAACCGCCAAGGGGAGTTACGTGCGCCCTGTTGTACGTCTCTGTCCGCTTCCAACTCAGTGAGATCTAGCCTGAAGTTGGACTTACCTCTTAGTTTAAGTATTTAGTTAGTAGTTTTCGCTATTATTGCGTTTGTAGTTTTCGCTAAAGTTAGTTTAGATTAATTTTATTGTCATATCGCTGTCTTAGCCTATTGATGGGTTATGCGGTAGTACACCCAACATAGCTAAGTTCAATTGTATTTTTTTTAAAGGCAACCCTTTAGGGCCGGGGGGATATGGTAGCGCCATCTACCTTCCTATATATAACTAATCGCATCAAGATCAATCGTTCCACGTCTAGTGCGAGCGATACCATATTTCCGTCCCGCTCTATCCCACTCCCTGGAAGGGCACTGCCTTTGCCTGATTCGTCGACGCGATTCGTCGACGCGAGTGACAGTCTAGAACATTCCGCTCGCTAAGAACGCCGTCTCGATACCGCTCCGCGCCGCACCGCTGTATGTGATTTACCGCTTCCACCAAGGAAAACCCGCTCGTGAGTGAAGTGAAAACAAGCAGCTGCATCCCGAAAACACCAGGAGGAAAAGAAACGAAGAAGGTTGTATAAGGTAAGTGCCTTCCATCCTTGAAATATCCTATACCCACTCAATCACCTCCTCCCGTATCCATCTCCTCTTCCCTTATTCCTTTCTAGGCGACCCAGAACTCGCCCTAATACAGTCCATTTCATTAATCCCTCCCAAGTCGCCTAGAACCCTACGGTTTCGGTGTAAAGCCGAGCCAGTCATCTTTTTATAATATCACTCGAGGATATAACAATATGAGATGGGAGCAATCATTATTAATTTTATTTCATTTTGATTTAATTTTTGACCATCTTGGGTTAGTGTAACTGTTGTTAGACAATGGGATTTTTATCCATGCATTGTCATGTTACCAGAATACTGGCAGCACGTTAATAAATAAGTGGACAGTGTCATTTAAAGTAGAACCATGCTGTATGTCATGTATGTTGCGAGACAAATGAAAAAGGGAATAATATTTTTCACGTTCCCGGGTCGGGCAAAAGTGTTACTGAGTTTTTCGAATTCTCACTAGCAGCACGGAGTTTGGAAATGTGCCTGATAATGGCAATAGGCTCGCCCTCTATTACGTGGGACCTACATTCATAAGACAAAATAAAGATGTAACATTACACCTCTGCCTACCCCTTTGGTGATAAAAGGGTGACGCTATAAAGAAAAAAAATGAGAGTTTTGTATTATTTTATTTACCGTATTTATTTTCTATCCTGTTTATAAATTTTACAACATGATACTCAGTACTGTTATCTCGTCCTTTAATACCAAGGCGACCAACTGATTAATTGTAGTCTTAACAGGAGGTCAAAATGTTGATTAGAAGGTAATATATCCTCGGGTATGGCCTTTAATGGTGTCGCTATGAGGCTGATACAGATAAAGGAATCAATAAACTTTATACATTATACAGTTATGTAGTACATTTGAGAGTTCGGTCTAGCTCTTAATGACTGTAGAGTGCTTTCATGTTTGGCTGTATGTGGCTTTGATTATTATGGATATTATGACAAGGGTTGTTTATGTTCTGTTACTAGGTTGTTACGCCAGCCTAATCTATGAGGATTGATGAGTCGACATTCATAAATCAACATTGCACACGACTTTGGAGGTTCCAAAGAGTCGTGTGCAATGTAAAAACGCCATGGTAACCGAAAGCGCAGCGTCTACGGAAAGTGGATGGACCCGCCACCACCATCGTCACGACTCACGAGGCCTGTGTCAGCACAACGTTCGCCGCTTTACATAAAATTGTAGTTTTATAATTCATAATTGATTCACACTTCGATTCGTTATCATCTTACTATTACTTTTATATTGTAATTTCGTTTTTATATTAAATTTAATTCAATGAAGTTGTTTTTTTTTTTGCAACTTCTGCTGCCACCAAACGTAATTGGCGCAGTCGGTAGGATATTCGAGATAGCTAGGTACGTGATGCGACAAGATTTCCCCAAAAATCGGACCGAAATCCCGCGTGATTAACCATTTTCCGAGTATCCAGAACCTACGGGAGGCGCCAGCTGAGGTGAATCCAGACATCGATTCGGCAAGAAAATCATGCTGTAAGTACTTTGAATCTTTCGAGTCCTTACTTTCCTAGACGTAGTATTATACTATCCTAGTTTGGTACCTATGTATACATAGTTTCCCATACTATACAACGTGTAACGGAAATAACGCACATCCTCTGACACCCCAATTAGAATACCTTGTTACAATCATAATGCATGCATTGAAATATTTTTTTATTTGCATAAATAATGTTTTTTAAAGAAAGTATTAACTCAATTAAAAGTGAAAATTGTGGTCACTGTAAATCTGCGCAAGCACACAAACGAAATAGTTAGTTTGGTAAACAAACAACAGCGATCTGATTCTCTGATAGAATGGGGCTTACAAAAATGATGTTTGAATAATTTGTCGGCAACTGTTGATATTACCAAAGATATTATGAGTATTTCTTTCCATCACACTTTTAGGCTGTGGAGTGGACAGTCGAATTATTTATTGTTTGTTATTAACATGCACGATCTATTATTTCTTAACATCGTAAGTGACTATTGTGACTATCTTAACTTAATCATACCTAGTTAGCATTATTGATCGATAAAGTAAAAGAATATTAATGAGAGAAATAAACAAGAACGGCATGTTTAAAGTTGTGAATCTAAATAGTTACAATAATAGAATAATCAAATAACTTACAGGCTTAAATCACATTTCTTTAGTTCACTTAACACTTCACTGTTTCCCCACAAATCACATCTTTTCACTGTTTAAAAAGCAGCTAGTATTTTAAAACTACTCGGCACTGTCTTGTTCTCTCGTCACAATAAACTAGTGATTTAATATTTCTCCACAATGAGAAAGTCCAGGGGTATCAAGTCAACATCAAGATGATGCCGAACATTCCACACCGGCACCGTGTTGTTGATAATTATTTAATTATACACGAATAAGTTGAAGCTTTTGTATATTTGGGTAGCATGTTTACGAGAGATGGAAGATGTGAAGGAGATATTGAAAGGAGAGTGACTGCGGGAAACTGTGTGAATGGAGCGCTGCACGCCTTTATGAACGGTCAGACTGTGCCGAAAGAGGCGCGACTGGCGGTTCATAATGGTGTACTTGTGCCCACGCTGATGTATGGTAGTGAGTGTTGGGTATGGCAGAAAAAGCATGAAAGCAGAATTAACGCAGTTGAGATGCGATCACTGCGTAGTATGTGTGGGGTGAGACTGATTGATAGAATTCCGAATGCAGTAATACGAGAGCGATGTGGCCTGAAAGAAGATGTTGTGACAAGAATTGAGAAAGGAATGCTGAGATGGTTTGGACACGTGGAGCGAATGAGTGAAGAAAGAGTGACGCACCAAACATATGAGGCAAACGTGTATGGGCAATGGTACGGTCGCAGCCGACCTCGTAGGATATTCGTCGACCAAATTGGTGACGTTCTGAAAAACGGCAAGGTCCGAAGCACCGGGAACCGGCGAGCATGTATGAAAAGAGTAATGAATGTAGAGGAAGCGCGTGAGGTTTGTAAGGATAGAAGCAAGTGGCGTTCCGTTGTCTCTGCCTACGCCGACGGGAAAAAGGCGTGAGTATATGTATGTATGTACATTAAAGTACTGTGGAAGCATCTTTATTAAAATAAATTCTAGTACGCCACGCCTAATAGAAGCTATATTTTATGTTTAACTAGAGGACGCCAGCAGCTACGCCTGCATTTTTTTTAAATTTACACGTTTTGGCCGATCCCGTGGGAATTTCGGGAAAGTCCTTCTTAGTGCACCCCTACGGTCCCCAAGGAACATACATGCCAAATTTCAGCTTCCTGCGCCCAATAGTTTCCGCTTTAGCGTGTCTGTCAGTCAGTAAGTAACGCAAGGATTTTATATATTAAGATTATCATATTGTTTGTTTTAGTTATTTTAAACTTTTTCAAATGCACAGACTTGACGTAGCAGTAGTCTAAACATTCTATATAATGAACTATTATAAATCCTTGTTTTGCAGTAATCCAGCGAACATTTAAAACTACTACTTTCATTGCCAAAAAAATAAAATACATTGAGTGATTCCCCAGCTTCGTTAATACTTCCGACAAATCTTCTTGTACAAAAAATACCATCAATGAAATATTCCAATCAGAAACATTCCCTACAGACTATCCCTTAAGCCTTTTGACCATAGCAATTTCCTATTCTCTCGCCCAGACCTTGTTGTTTATTACCTATGACCTTACATGTAGTCCCAAGATACAAGTTCATTATTCGCCAATAGGTAAGGTTTTCATTCTGGTGTTCGATCACTTAAGTAGGTATATTCAGGCTATTATTGTGAGGCATACAATTAGAAACTGTTAAATTTAGTTTCACTTAGTTTACTCAGTCTGTATGGCATCTGTAGTGGTTAAAGAGACCGCCTCACTGTGTAAAACACTTTCTGAGATCCACAAAGTGTTGTTTAACATGCTAGACACACTCGGCTTATTATGTTTTTCTGCGTCTTTAAAAGAAAAACGAGTACAAAATTAATTTTCTTTCTCTCTCTAACGCCAACTTGTTGCTTGACACACCTACTATAAGGTATAATAGCAAGATTCTTAGAGTACCTTCTATATGCTAACATACAGTAGGTACTACTCTATGAGCTGCGCTGGCCTGTCTTCGCTCTCATATGACTCGGTAAATTATACAACATTTAATTTGACAGATCAGAACCACTGCCTTGCCTTTTCTTTCACTGTGCTTTAGCAAAAGACAAGGATAGCCCAATTTCAGTCAGTTCGTATGAATAAAATAATTGAGGCTAGAGAGTACCTAGCGTTGATTGATGCCCTTGTGTATTGCTAATTGCTTGTTACAAGATGTTAGGCCAATAAGTCTGGCACTAAGTGATTAATCGATTTTTCGTAGATTGATTGAAGACGAGCGTGTTTTACTTTATGTGTATTTTATTAATTTAAACAGCTAAATGTGGTTCGATGCAAACTACTCAAAGAGATAATAACTATAAGGTGATATAAGACGATTACTTTAATAACATTCGATTATTAAAAATCAATTCGCATATCATAGTTATTCTTGCCTCCGTAGTCCAGTGGATATGCGACTGCTGAACGGAGGTCCCGAGTTCGATTCCCGGGTTGGGCAAAAGTGTAACTAGGTTTTCCCGAATTCACAGTAGCACCACGGAGTCTGACAATGTGCCCGGCTCGCCTACTATTACTAATACTACTAGTAACTAATGTTGCACCTCTGCCTACCCCTTCGGGGATACAGGCGTGAGACTATAAAAAAATAAAAATAAAAGAAAACATCATAGTTATTATAGTAAGCTCACATTTCAATTGGTAATCAGGAACATTTGCAAAGTAACTGAAATTTTAAGAACGTTGCAACACAAAACATTGAGAATACCTATCTAGACTTGAAAGCTAATGTTCAAAGAGGAACCTTGATATATTTGACCCGCGATAAGATCGTACCACCTCTCTTTATCAGAAGAGGCATTATAACTATAAAATGTCTTACATCACATTTGTAGAGAAAATAAACTTATTCATATTTTTACGTTGATACTAGTTATTCAACGTTGCTTTATGACAGTCTCGGCAAACGATAAGATGTTCTAGCCTTAAAAATCTCATTAACCTAACAACATTTTCCATTACAGTTAATCATGATAAAAAATAATCTTTAAAAGCTCCATAAACAATTCATGAAAAAGCTTTTCTACATTCATTTCTTGAAACGAATGGCATTAAGTCATTTCCAGCCAAGTTTATGACCAAGGATATTAAAATATGTTTTTTTACAATTCAACGCAAAATATGAAGTAACGACAGTAATATTATTTTGTTATTAAAAAAAATGTCATGGGGCATACCTTTCACTTACAATTATCTTACACCCTTCTAGGGTTTCATTCGCTTTTTCTTTGAGATCATTTACCTCTCTCGAGAAATACTAAATGTCATTAGAGGCATAGGTAACGTATTTTTCAAAAATGTATTTGTTTTATGCGCTGACTAAGACCAAAGAAAAGATTTAATAATACAATTTCGGGTTTAAATTCTTACATGTTATCCTTACAAAATCAGTTTAAATTAAAAGTTTCTAACATCAAAATCCTATTATTTTTCTTATCTTATCTAAAGTTTTACATCAAGTGCCCATCTCACAAAATATCATAATATTTTTCTCACAAAATGTCCTCATTTCACACACACATCATTGTATTGTCGTCATCAAGTCTATTAGTCTCCGTAAATTACGTCAGCTGTTCGACACATAACCTTCTCCATTTTGATAAATCAAAAATGAAAAGCCACAATAAAAATCATTGCTTAATATCGAGACCGGATCGGTGACATCTGGCAGATAACAAACGGAGTGTGAATGCTGTTGGTGAGTGAGGGGCGGCGATAAATGCCAAATATATTGTTTTATGTCGATTCATTTGACGCGCCGTTAACTCACAACCCTGTCAGCTCACAATGCTTCTAGATTTAGTCCATTTTGGTGCGATGATTTGTAAGTTAGTGACAAGCTGCGTATATTTCAGTAGTTTTTTATTTGGTTAGGCTGTGATTAACTGTCGATTAATGTTATTCCTTAAATTTTACGAGTTTTACAGAGTGTAAAAGTTATTAAGAAATGAAGAACAGCAACTGACTAGGTGATCAAGAAACAATCGAGTATGGTGAATTCTAAAGTAAGTATTACTCCTCAAACAGGTTTACTTAAAATAAGCTAACATTAATTTGGAATAAGAGTAGGTAAGTCTTACTAACGAGCCCATTAAGACTTGGTTCGACCCAGGAATCTATCCTATCTTTTACTGCTGACTTTGCAAACATTTATACAACGGACACAACAAACTCTAAGATTTTGAATCTATTTGTGGATTGCGAAATGATTATTGCCACGCAACTGGTTCCAGTATATCGCAAGTCGTCGCGCGTCGGTTAGATTTCGACACCAGAGAAATTTTGCGTGGTTTTCTATAAAGTCAACGCATAATAATAATGTCCTTCGTCCGAATTTCAGTCACCGTGGTTTGTTATATGAGACTAGCCAACTGCAGGACTCTCAAAGTCCGTTAGAACGCCACATGTGACACGACCGAAGAGAGATTAGGCGCAGGCTTAACGTGCTTTCCCCTAACCCACCACCCTGACTCCGAAATTTTATTGCATTATTCTTAACAGAAAACCACGTATCACTTTTCATTCGACCCGGGAATCAATCCCAAGACCTGATGATCCGAAGTCGCTTATACTACTGCAGGACCACAGAGTGCAAATAACGGACGTTATTAAACAGTATCTATTCCTGGTGTGGTAATTGCCTTAAAAAAATCAGTGCCGTCAAACGTTTTCACAGAGTTTCAAATTGTGCAAAACTGGGCTCTGTGTTTGCATCGTTTATTTAATCACGTAAAAACCATTTGCCTACATTTAACCGCCTCAATCAGTAAAACACTCGATAAACCGATACTTCAAATATGTTCGCAAGCTCAAGAGACGCATTAAACTATCTCATGAATAAATCATAGACGTCGAAGTTTGAAATCCACGACTGCAATACTAAACGTAATTTTGCATTGAAAATAATCTTGTAACAGAGATCTTAAACATCTTATTTTATTTCTTATCTATTTAATAACAAAAAACTACTTTGCGAAAGAAGAGATCTAGATAGATAGAATCGCACTAAATAAGGGACTACGATAGTTAAATGGAGATAACAAAAGACTGTGATGCGAAGTTAGTTATGTGTGTAATGGAATGGAAAGCCAGTAAGTATTCTATCAAATCTATTTAGAATATAAAGTGGACGTTTATCTTGTAGAAGTTTATCTTAAGGCCTTAGCAGGCTGATAAATAGAACGATTTATCACGATCGGTAGTGTAGCACAAGTCTAGTACCTCTCACCGCGGTAACCGATAATTAATTGAATACCGGCGTCTACTGCAAGACAGGTAGGACCTTTTTATCCGCAAGGACGTTACATTATGAAGATGTATCCAGTATTAGAATGGGGCAACCAGTTGCAGTGTAGAATGGTTTGTGTGAACGTTTACAAGTCATTGGAAATGAATGAGCTGTGTACCAGAAATCTTGAATAACGCATGCAGAAGAATATTGTTTGAGAACTTCGTATTGTGTTTCTGATTAATTTATAATTGCCTTGTCATTCACAACACACCTTAAAAATCCTAAGAATGTTTGTTTAAAAGAACATTTGATTGCGTACAATAGTTTCAAATTTTTTTTTTGTTTTCGCTATTGGTTCATCAGCTAGACTGATCATTCTGAAGCAAGGATCTTAATTTTTTTTAAATAGTTTTCTATATATTACAAAATAGTTTTCCGGTAAAGTTTTAATCGAGAAAATCACAGTTTATAAAATTGTACATCATTTGCACAGTGCGAAAGGAAATCTAATTTCTCTGTAGCACAATGACCAAATTCAGCAAAATATTTCCCTTGCCATTTCTGTACCAGAACGAACAAAATTGTCCTTCAAAAAAAGATCTAGCATTTTGTACAACTCATATGAGAGATTATATGTTACGTATTTAAAACGGATGAAATTCTTTTACACAACAGGAAGATTAGATGGTGCAGCGGTTGTCACGTGCGAGACACCTAGCTGGTACGTGCTCGACACGTTTCCGAGTCGTATCGGGCACACCCGCCCGCCCAGCTGCTACATACGTACACTACACATGTTAACTCGTTTCGAGTCTCGTTAGAGTCCGTGACCAAATCTGCTGAAAAGTAATCGAATTTTTGGGTCAAGTGTAAATATAATTTATTTACACTATGTACAAAATTTTGACATGCATACATATACTCACGCCTTTTTCCCGTCGGGGTAGGCAGAGACAACGGAACGTCACTTGCGTCTATCCTTACAGACCTCACGCGCTTCCTCTACATTCATTACTCTGTTCATACATGCAAATAAATAAAATTTTGATTACTTGTATAATAACGTTAAGTGAGAATCATGGCGATTTTGGTATGGGTACAAATTATTTAACCTATGTACCAGATTTCCATAAACGTAGTACACTACTGTAATATATGTAGACACGTTTTGTTTTAAGATTGCCAATGAAGTCTTGTAAATGTAATAATTTAAATCAACATTGTAACTTCAAACACAACAAAGAAGTATGACATTTTGATTCGATCTACAATCGGATATTTATATCTCATTAATGGTTATTATTGTTCAGAAAGACAAGTGAATTTATCGTGGCGGGTTCGCCACGATAAATTCACTTGTCTTTCTTTGAATCGTTCCTTTAAATATTTCAAAAGTTTCAACTACGCATATTCAGATGAAATTTTATTTAAGCTCCCATTGCATCATAAGTTTCCATACGTTTTATTCCACACCGAAACCAGTCTTATAGAATAGCGCTCTTTACTTTTTAAATTATAAACAACCTTTTCCACTCTTAGTTCCAACGTCCAATAGCGCAGTTGATGGGAAAATATATCCTTTCATTTCTCTAAGTTTGTCAAGTTGAGTACGCTTTCAATGTGAAAAAAACTAACACAAACATTAGGGGAACGTAATTGAATTTCTCAACTCCATCTTGTGAAGTTGTGACGATGTTCTGAAATAATTTATTTCGTGTTACTACAGGAACTCTGTTTGTTATTCATAGATGTTGAATTGATTTTGATGTATAAGGTACATGCAAAGAACATTGTAGTCGACAAAATCTGTATCTATACTGTGTTTACTCAAAGTAGGTTATGTCCGATACGGAATCATAATACCATCAAATAAGAATAATTATGTAATTTTAGAGTTTGATTATAATTTAAGTGGTATTTCTATCCTTTTAAGTAGGTTTACTTAAAAGGATAGAAATACCACTTAAATTATAAGTAAGTAGGTTTACTTAAAAGGATAGAAATACCACTTAAAATGTGCTGATATCTGGCCTCGACCTTCGTGTGATCGACCTTTTTCCGTATAAAATAAACGCCATATTTCACCCGAAGCATAACTCGATATAAATTTCTCATTACGCACACATACCCAGTACCGGCGAATGGGAAACACACTTGAACTCTGCAGGTAAGGTAAATAATATGTCACTGCTTACTTTTACGATAAAATAAAAAACGAAGTAAAATTCAACATGTGCTGTGTTATTCTTTATGTTGAACGTAAATGTTTCAGTGGTGATATAAGGAGACTATTGACACGGAGTATGTTTTACGGTCGTTCTCGTGTGGCTTTGCCGTTCGCTACACTTTTACGGTACAGTGTACTTAATAAGATGTTCCGCTTTTTTAAGGATTCTTGCGAGTTGTTTCAAAATTGGGTTCATTCGGGCCTATGAAGGACGTTTGAATATTGGAGGTCAGGTTCTCCTTCCTTTTTAGTCCAATCCTTTATGCTGGTTACAAGGTTTTAAGTAAAATCCTTTTGCGTTTGGATATTTTTGAGAATTTTGTAGTTATTTTCAGAAGACAAGAGTCTCGGCCATAACGAGGAGTCAGTAACCCTGATAAACCTTGTATTTATTTAAACTTTTGATGGTGATAGAGGAATGGATGCTTCCATAGACGAATATTTAATTGACCGTAAAATGTGTTTCGACAAAAAGGTGGACACTTAGCTACGAAACGACAATCTTGACGACCGAGATAACGAAAGAACGATAGGAAACTATGATGATTTAGAAATGAAAATAGATTAGTACTAACTAAGAGTATTTCAAAACTTTTAATCAAGATTATCCGTTGAAATTGAACTTCTGTTTGCGGATTTTAACGCGATATATTTGTTTTACCGACATGATATTGAAAATGTTCTAGAACTACATAATTATTTCGCGATAAAATCCGTAAGTAGTAGTTTATTTTCAATGAGTAACATTCGCGTAAAACTAAGAAAATACCAAGAAAGAGAAAATATGTTTCGCCTTCTACATTAACTTCTATAATGAATGATTAGATACTGAGTGTTCGACCTGTCATACTCGTGATTTGCTTCGCAGGTACGAAATTGACTAAACAGCGAGCCCGAGCCAAGAATTCGCCGTAGAATCACTAAGCTGGCAATAGGATTATCCATTAATCTATAAGTCACCGAGGACTATTATTGCAATATGCTTCCTAAACCTACATTCCCCAAATTTATGAGACTAAGCCACGTATGGCAATTACTAATTAAATGTTTGAGCATCAAGTGATTTAAATGTGTTCGAATTATTGATTACTATACGAATTAATTAGTATTTATGATTAATTGCACGTAATTAATCATTAATATAATTTAATATTCCCGGTACAAGTTAGCTTAATCGTTTTGACAGATGGGCTAGGGATGGGAAACAGAAAATATCTAGTACTCCAAAAATAACGTTTTAAAATTCTTTATTGCACTAGTCATATAAAACATTGGGTCAATATTCAAAATAATAAAAAATGATTTATTAATTTATTAGCACACAAACACTTGCACAAACATACTCATATAGGTACAGTCACACGAACGCACGCGTGGATGTGTGCATTTGTGTTTGTCTACTATTCACACTCTCACCCTCACGCACGCTTGCAGTCTCACACGTAACACTTCTTTCTTCTATATTTTTACGCGTGCGCTACATATTTCTTGATTTATACCCATCGAAAGCTATTTCACCTGGCGTTTGTTTATTCGATTTAACATAGCTAACCAACAACAACCTGTTCATTCAAGCTATGAATATGAGATTATACGTCGCCGGAACACAGACACTAAAGCATTCTACTCGTTAGCGGCACGCATAATAAATGCAAAGCAAAGCGCTTTGTGCCTGCGTTTGTATATGCTATGGGTACAACCTACGATATACTATATCAGAATGGTGGGTATCTATGCCACTGCACTCATTCTGTCCTATGCTGGAATGGGCATACAGAACTATAAAAGTTCAGAGCCAAAAATTTAGCACACTAAAATACTAGAGTCCCTTTAGTTTACCTTTTAGGTTTTTCGGTTTTGATATCTGCCTAGCAGTAGGACAAATTGCTCAACAAAATTCTTCAACAAGCTTTAAGAAAATCTTTATAATATCAATTGATTTTAATTAATTTAATATTCATTAAAATCAATTGATCAAAGCTAAATTAAACAACATTTTATCACAAGCATTATTTTAAAAGCTGCGAAACGCTGAACAATTACAAGAACCTTTACCATAATATATTAAATAAAACTAACTCCGTAAACCTCATGAACTTACCTTTTTTGACCCAATGTTGTTCGGAACTAACTTTTTTACGACTCAAACAGCTTCTTAAAGCTCTTTAAACTTTAAACCCGCGGTTAATAATAATAATAATAAAAGGAAAAGATCTAGCGACATGCTGGATAGATTATAAGAAGGCCTTCGACTCTGTGCCTCATACATGGCTCTTGAGAGTGCTAGAGTTGTACAAAGTTGATTCAACTCTATGCACTTTCCTGAAGACGTGTATGGGGCAGTGGAGTACGGTTCTTCGCTATCCAGGGTGTCGACGGACTCTCGGATGCGGCGATCCTATTAAGATCCAACGAGGGATCTTCCAAGGTGACAGTTTGAGTCCCTTGTGGTTTTGTCTAGCACAGAATCCTCTTAGCACTTTGCTCGAGAATTCAGGGCTAGGCTATCGGTTGCACAGCAGAGGTCAAGTAATATCTCACCTTCTTTTCATGGATGACTTAAAACTATTTGCCTCCACTGACCTCCAGTTGACAGAGTTAATAAAGGTAACTGAAAACTTTAGTTAGTCTATCAAGATCGAGTTCGGTGTAGATAAATGTGCGGTCTTGCATGTAAAGAAGGGCAGGGTTGTGGAATCTGATGGTATAGAACTTTCAGATTTCACACAACTTAGATCTCTCTCTGCAACCGAAACCTACAAATATCTAGGTATGTCGCAGGCACTAGGTATTGCTGAGACTGGCATGAAACAGGCGTTGCAGGAGCGCTTCTTTGGCCGTTTGAGAAAAATCTTAAATAGTTTTTTATCAGGCGGCAACAGGGTGCGCGCCTGTAATGGTTGGGCCATGCCAGTCTTAATGTACTCCTTCGGCATACTTAGGTGGACTCAAACAGAACTTGATGCCTTGGATAGAAAAGTCCGTTGTCTACTAACTACATACCGGATGCATCACACGCGGTCGTCAGTAATGAGATTGTACATCCCGCGGAAGTGCGGGGGTCGCGGCTTCTTAAGTGCCAAGACCCTCCATAACCGCGAGGTGTGCAATCTCAGGGAATATTTTCTCAGCACTGACGCGGGTGTCCACCGTGATGTGGTCACTGTGGACAACGGGCTTACCCCGCTGGGTCTGGCTAAGGAGAACTGGCGCAAACCTGCCGTACTTGGTGTTGAGGAGCGCAAGGAGGTATGGAAAGGTAAAGAGCTGCATGGACGTTTTTATCGGGCCCTGCATGGACCCGATGTAGACTTACCAGCTTCTGTGTCCTGGCTACGTTTTGGCGATCTTTTCGCCAAAACAGAAGGTTTTGTCTTTGCGATTATGGACTCGGTTGTCATGACGAATAACTACCGGAAGTATATCCTGAGGGATGGGACGGTTGACATATGTCGGGCATGTCACCAGCCTGGTGAATCTCTCAGACATATAGTATCTGGTTGTTCTCGTCTTGCCAACGGCCAGTATTTGCATAGACACAACCAAGTGGCCAGGATTGTCCACCAGCAACTTGCCTTAAAGTACCAACTTGTCGACTCTAAAATACCGTACTACAGGTATGTGCCCGACCCAGTTCTTGAAAATGGTCGTGCCACCATGTATTGGGATCGATCTATCATTACTGATAGAACTATTGTGGCTAACAAGCCAGACATAGTAGTGATAGATCGATCTAAGCGCCTTGCAATGATCATCGATGTCACCATTCCCCATGACGAGAATCTCGTGAAAGCCGAGAAAGATAAACAAATAAAATATTTGGATTTGGCTCACGAGATTGTCGACATGTGGGATGTGGACTCGGCGATCATTGTACCGATAGTCGTGTCAGTTAATGGTCTCATTGCCAAGAGCCTCGATCACCACCTCAAGAGGCTCGCGTTAGGCGGCTGGATTATGTCCTCTATACAGAAGGCAGTATTGCTGGCCACGGCTCGTATCATCAGGAGGTTCCTCTCTCTGGAGCCCTAACCACCGGTAGCTTGCTCCCTGCACCCGATACCGGTGAGCCCCGTAATTTTATTTTATATTTTTATATTTGTTTTTTCTAAATAACATAGAAATGTAAAATATCATTATGAGAAAAGGTTAAAATAAAGTAAATAATAATAATAATAATAACGGGCAACACTGAACGTCAACAAACATCATTTTCAAGGATAAATTTTGTATTAATTTATTTTATTATTTCGGAGGCTGTATACTTACTTAAGTAATAACCATATTGTGTATACCTATAAATAATAGCAGAGCAAGCTTTTTATAAAACCAAAAATGAAAACAGAATATATAAAATATCAAGAAAGCAAGATGACATCAGACGTCAAAAACATAAACATTATAAATGTAAATAATACAACTAAACCCAAGAAAAAATGTTGACCAGAGCCAGAGCAGCGGCACAATTAAGACCCCCGGACTCGTCACTCAGCTCCGCCTCGCAGCCGCCGGCGCCAGCAGCGCCAGGCATTACTGAGGCGTCGAGCTCATCGAGTGATGAGTATTTTTCCCCGCCGACGACACCAACACCAGCGCGCCGCCGGGGAAGAGGCCGGCCACCGTCACGCTTGGGACCTCGAGACCCACCGGTTTCGAACAGGGTCCCCGCTGCCGGTGGTGATGTGCGCCGCATGAGATGGACTCAAACGATGAATGAGAACGTCATGCGGGCATATTTTGTGGCTACAGAGGGAGGAACCAACCTTACGGCGTACCGTGACCGCTTACTGCCTCTGTTTCAGGCCTTGGAACCGGCTGTTAACGTTTCGGCACAGCGACTGTCGGATCAAGTGCGAGCCATTCACCGCTGCCGCCTGTTGGATGACGACGCACTTGAGAGGCTACGCTCAGACTTGCGAGGTATCCCTGAAAACCCACCTCTTACACATAATGAGGCTCCAATATCGCACGCCTCACTCGGCACAAGAAGAAGGCGAGGAAGGGATAGACAGGGATACACAAGTAAGTACCCAATGCATAGATAAGATAAATAGTACTTTGGAGTGCGCTATTGGGGAATATCGGTATGCTACATTAGAAAACAAGCCCCGGCTGCCGCGTTTACCCACGCATAGAAAAAATATGGCGCTTTTGGGTGCCCTGGATTCACTTTTGCCTACTTACATAGACACTAGTGAAAATCTTAGTGATACACACTCAATTCTATACTGCGCGGCTGTAGCGGCGTGTCGAGTGGCTAATATTAAAATACAAAACAGTATTACTATTAGCCCTCGAGATGCCGTCCCGGCTTGGCAGCGTAGAATTGAGCGTCGTATTGCTGAGACCAGGGCACTCATAGGCAAGCTTATCTGCTTCAGGTCGGGCAATACCCGCCCGAGAGTGATGCGTTTTGTGAGTCGGGCGTTTAAGGGGACAGGACTTTGTCCTCAAGAATATACGTCTCGGGTCACAGAACGCATCGACTTCCTGAAGCAGAAAATCTATGCGTGGGCGAATCGCATCAGGCGGTACAAAAAAAGGATTGACCGATATTCCCAAAATCGCGCATTTCAAAGAGATGAGAAGTTGTTTTATAGGAATCGGGAGCAACCTGAACCAGGTGTGGATGATGGGTGTCGACCAGATGATGCGAACACGATTGCGTTCTGGCGCAGCATATAGTCGACTCCCGTCAGCCATACAGAAGGTGGCTGGATTAGGGATGTTAAGCGATCATGTGAGGTAATATCTACCATGGAGCCCGTAGCCATTGATGCCATGGATGTATATTGTGCAGTCCGTCCGTTAGCCAATTGGAAATCGGCGGGACCGGACGGATTGCACAATTTCTGGTTAAAATGGCTACGAAGTGCACATGCTCGCTTGGCATCCCAATTCCAGTCAGCTCTGAATTCAGGATCGCTGCCAAGTTTTATGACAACTGGCGTTACTCACCTGCTCCACAAATCTGGTAGTACCACGGAGCCTACGAACTATAGGCCGATTAGTTGCCTACCGACGGTGTATAAAGTTTTTACATCCATTTTGAGAACAAAATTGGAATCACATATATTCAATAATAAAATTTTATCTGAGACTAAAAATGGATGTAGAAGCCGGGCACGTGGTACTTAGGAGCTACTCCTTATCGACATGGCCATTAGCCAACAAGTTCGCCGTAGTCGAAAGAATCTGGCGACATGCTGGATAGACTATAAGAAGGCCTATGACTCTGTGCCACAAACGTGGCTCTTGAGGGTGCTGGAGTTGTACAAAGTAGATGCAACTCTATGCGCCCTCTTGAGGGCATGTATGGGGCAGTGGAGTACGGTGCTTCGCTATCGAGAATGCCAACAGCCTTGTGGGTATGGCGTACCTGTAAAGATCAAGCGGGGTATTTTCCAAGGCGACTTTTGAGTCCACTATGGTTTTGCCTAGCACTGAACCCGTTAAGCACTTTGCTCGAAAGTTCAGGTCTAGGCTATCGATTGTAGAGTAGAGGTCAGGTTATTTCCCACCTTCTTTTTATGGATGGTCTAAAAGTATTTGCCCCCACTGACCTCCAATTAACTGAGTTACTGAAGCTAACTGAAAACTTTAGTAATTCAATTAGGATGGAGTTCGGTGTGGATAAATGTATGCATGACCGATGCATGTAAAGCGAGGCAGGAGTGTGGAATCTGATGGTATTGAGCTTTCAGATTTCACACAACTTAGATCACTCTCTGCAACCGAAACCTACAAATATCTGGGTATGTCGCAGGCATTAGGCATTGATGACGCGGGCATGAAACAGGCGTTGCAGGTACGGTTCTTTGGCCGCCTGAAGAAAATCTTAAAAAGCTTTTTATCAGGCGGAAATAAGGTGCGTGCCTATAACGGTTGGGCCATGCCGGTCTTAATGTACTCCTTCGGCATACTCAGATGGACTCAAACAGAATTGGACGCCTTGGATCGGAAAGTCCGCTGTCTGCTCACGACATACCGGATGCATCACCCGCGTTCGTTGGTGATGAGATTGTACATCCGGCGTAAGTGTGGGGGTCGTGGCTTCCTAAGTGCCAAGACCCTCCTCAATCGCGAGGTGTGCAATCTCAGAGAATACTTTCTCCACACTGACGCGGGTGTGCACCGAGATGTGGTCGCTGTAGACAGCGGGCTTACCCCGCTGGGTCTGGCCAGAGAGAACTGGCGCAAACCTGTCGTACTTGGTGTAGAGGAGCGCAGGGAGGTATAGAAAGATAAAGAGCTGCATGGACGATTTTTTCGGGCCTTGCATGGGCCCGACGTAGATTTTCCAGCGTCGGTGTCCTGGCTGCGTTTTGGCGATCTTTTCGCCGAAACAGAAGTTTTGTGTTTGAAATTATGGACGAAGTTATCATGACGAACAACTACCGGAAGTATATTCTGAGGGATGGGACGGTCGACATATGTCGGGCATGTCACAAGCCTGGTGAGTCGCTCAGACTTATAGTATCCGGTTGTTCTCGTCTTGCCAACGGCGAATATTTGCATAGACACAACCAAGTAGCCAGGATTGTCCACCAGCAACTTGCTTTAAAGTACCAACTTGTCGACTCTGAAATACCGTACTACAGCTATGTGCCCGACCCAGTTCTAGAAAATGGTCGTGCTACTCTGTATTGGGATCGGTCTATCATTACTGACAGAACTATCGTGGCTAACAAGCCGGACATACAATACAATACAATACAAATCATCTTTATTTTACACCAAAGTAATACAATTTGCTATACTTATTTGTAAAAGTTAATGTACAAATGGCGGCCTTATCACTTATAAGCAATATCTTCCAGGCAACCTTTGGATGGACTAAAAAAGCAAGGAGCCTGGAAAAGGGCAGTTTTATATATTGATGATTTATTCAAATTTTTTTTTAGGTACAGTAAACACGATAAAAAAAACAAATTAAGAAATAAAACTAATATATATATATATATATGGGCGCAAATTAATATATAATGATTATATTGTTACGAAAATGTTAATAATATTTAAGATTGATATTTAAATAACTATTAGTGAACACAGCATTGAGAACTTCACTACTTTACAATATTAGACACTGTATTGGCTGCTTAACTGTTTATAAAGATTGGGTATTTAATTTATCGCTTAATTATTAAGATAACTCCAGAAACTTTCAAAGTAAAATCAATTAGTATTAAATAACATGATGCTGACACTTATTTTTATGTTTTCGGTAATAAATAACATGCTATGATATTTACATCCTGTTGATAGCGCCATCTGTTGACCGAATGTTGTAAAGCAGCGTTTGGCTATTAAAATAAATTTGTTATTCGTATAAAATAAATCATTTGGTGTTGTGCAAAATTCATTACAATATTAATGTTGGTTTTTGATAATTACAGTTTACGGTTTTTGATAGTACAGTTATTTCAATTATATGTTGAAAAGGAAGTGACAGTTATTAAACATTGTGTAATGACGGTTAGTGTATAAAAAGGACTGTAAGTCACATTTTATTTCAGTTCTGTGCTAGAAATCGTCTGAAAATAAACTAAGTAATATTACGTGAGTGTTTTCATTATAATGGAGTCTGGACACCATAACCCTGGCATATCGCCGACATATACATACATAGTGCTAAAAATACACACATAAAATACTGAAAAATATACTACATAAACATACATAAATAATTATAAAATATATAATACATACATAAAAGTGTACATGTAGTGTGAGGACATAGTGGTGATAGACCAATTAGAGCGCCTTGCAATGATCATCGACGTTACCATACCACATGACGAGAATCTCGTGAAAGCCAAAAAAGATAAACAAATGAAATATTTGGACCTGGCTCACGAGATTGTCGACATGTGCGATGTTGACTCGGCGATCATTGTACCGATAGTCGTGACCGTAAATGGTCTTATTGCCAAGAGCCTCGACCACCACCTCAAGAGGCTCTCGTTAGACGGCTGGATCAAGTCCTCTATACAGAAGGCAGTATTGCTGGACACGACACGCATCGTACGGAGGTTCCTTTCTCTGGAGCCCTAAACACCGGTAGCTTGGTCCCTGTGCCCGATGCCGGTGGGCCTCCGTGGTCCCATTTTAATATTTTATTTATTTCGTTTTATAATATTTAAATAGTTAAAATGTGATCATGAGAACAGTATTTAATAAACGGAATAATAATAATGCGTTTATTCCCAAAATAATTACTAGCGATATACAGATGTTCGACTGGTCCCAAACTAGGCTAGGCCTTTATCTTGGGTACCATGACAATATCACTATAGTAAACAAAATAAATAATAATGCACAATAATCAATTAAGTTTTAAATTTATTAATAGTCTCATAAAAGACATAAAATGCAACTTGGGTACGATATAACTTGATACGATACAGGTTTGACTAAATGTGGCTGGAATTTGCGATTTTATCAATATTTCTGGAAAAATATAAGTTAAAAGATAAAAACCCTTATAACAATTGTTGGAAACCGAACATGATCGTAAGAATTTAAAATTTTAGAGTGGTTTATTTTTAGCTCTATCATAGAATGATATCGTAAATTAACGACATTCTTTCTATTGCGTTTTGTTGGATGAGACCGTCGGCAATTTTCATATGAAATATATAATACAGAGTATATCCGAAAGCTACCCTTTTTCTTTAACATGTAGGTAATTCCTGGCTTCTGTAGACCACCGAAAATTACTAACCACCGGCACAATTGAAGTTTGTTTGTGATTTAGTGGTCAATAAAATCGATTTCGATTATACCCGAAAAGCTTGTCCTAAGCTGACCGTCACCTGAATCGAATCAATTATGTAGTACGGCTGCCCATCTACTGAATCTGCATATGATCAAGTTTTGTGAACAAGTTCTGAGTGACACCGGTTAGTTGACTAAGCCGGTAAAAAGCTAACTAATTGCCAACAAAAAGAATTTCACCAGAAAACTAACCCATAGGAAAAAATATCCATTCCTAAAATGGCTGTATGAAGATAAACAATTTATGTGTACTAACAACCCCAAACACACCAGTAAAGTAACTAAGACCGAACTATGTACACGCTATATATATAATTTTTATTACAGCCCTCGATCTACTCTCAAATCACATCATGAACTAGCAGGGAACAGGTACGTAACCAGAGCATCGTTTCTTGAGATTAAGTTACATCATTATGGGATGGGTTGTGATCAATAAAATTTGATAATTATACGTCATTGATACTTATAACAGTGCGGTCACGTTACAACTTTTCTCCGTTTTAATATCAAGTGTAGTAAAAAGTTGTCCATTTGTGATATATTACCTAGACTCTAAATAAAAACACTTTATAGAAGCAATTCACATAACTTTTAGAACAGTTGCAGTGTTTTTCTTGTGTTAAATTTAAAATCTAAAGTGAAGTGAGGCGGTACTTTTAAAAGCTTTCATTTTTATTTTATCAATTACTGACACTCACTGAACTCAAACATAAATCCTTGCATAAATCCTACCCACGGTTTAGCTTTGTGACATTCACCCAACATATTGACAATTTCACGAACTTTCGTAAGCGCTGAGTGGCGGAACGCGTAAGGTGTGCGACTCTGTATCATTGCGTAGAGCGACGCAAGTTCAAACCCACGAGGACCCGCAGACGTCTTTTTGAAGTATTTCTACATACGTTGTTACTAGTAACAATGTCGGAGTGCGATATATGTAGACTGACAATCAAACAAATTGAAAAGATTGTTTGTGTGAAATGTAGCAAAGTTTATCACTATTTGTGTGTCAATTTGAGTGCTACAACATTCAAAAGAATGAATAAAATTGCACGTTCGACTTGGTACTGCCCGAGTTGTTTACCTAAGCAACAAATTAAGTCTACAGATACAGTGGCAGATAGCTCTGATGATGAACTTAAGGACAATGATATCAAGTGTATTATAAGAGAAGAGATTAGGCGCACAATGCGCCTAGAAGTCAAAGTTATGATTCGTGAGATTAGATCTGAGCTGGATGATATACGAACACAATTAGAAGAATTAAAATCATCAAGTTCATTTGACATCGCTCAGGTTAATGATTTAAAAACGGAGATTCAACAAATAAAACAGGAAAATACCGTAAAGTGTCGTATTCACTTAATGAAAGTGATATAATGAAATGCGTGAGAGTAGCCAGTATGAATAACAACAAAACGCGCCCACGCTCCGTGATAGTGAAGTTACGTAGTCCAAGATGCCAGGACGAATTATACTCAGCAGTCACCAAGTACAACAAAGCTCACCCTGATTGTAAGCTGAACACATCTCTTCTGGGCTACGCTGGGGTCACCCAGCCTATTTATGTATCGGAACACTTTTCTCCAACGTATAAAGCATTGCATGCCGCTGCACGACTTAAAGTTAAAGAAAAATCTTACAAGTTTGTTTGGGTTCGCTACGGAAAAATATTTGTTTGCAAAAACGAACATTCGGGCAGTATACTTATTAAAGATGAACAAAGTTTAGATAAAATTGTTTAAATTTCTATTAAATCATTTAAAAAGGCCATGTTTAAGATATAATCAACTTTAAAATGGATAGTATATCGATATTTTATCAAAACGTTAGAGGTATGAAAACAAAGTCTCAAGAAATATGTTTGTCAGTTCTTAACTCGGATTACGATATAATATGTTTAACAGAAACATGGTTAAATGACTCCTTTTTTTCATCAGAATACTTTGATCAAAGATATACTGTAATACGTCGTGATAGAGATGACCTATTCAGACAAATGTATTCAAAAGCTTATGGTGGCGGGATATTAATAGCTATTAGTAATAATGTAACTAATTATAGACCAATTTCTATTATATCGCAATTTGCTAAAATTTTTGAGGGCCTTATATACAACATTGTGTTCAATCATCTGCGTCATGTGATTAGTGAAAGGCAGCATGGGTTTGTAGCCAACCGTTCTACGTTGTCTAATTTATTAATTTATACACACTTTATAACACACTGATTAATTCTGAGGTGCCGTGCATGACTGATACCATTAACGCTTGGAAAATGGCTTGCCCGAGCTCTGACTTACCCTGGATTCTATTCTCTCAGAGACAATGGGACGGGCTGCTCTGTAGCAAGATGAGAGATTATCTTTTAAATACTGCATCTAGTGTTGCAGAGCGTGCCCGTTTGTTGGCTGTGGGAGAGTGGGAATTGGGGTTATGGCTTCAAGCACTTCCATCGTCCAACATAGGAACTATGTTGGACGATACAAATTTCCGCATCGCTTTTTGTCTGCGCTTGGGAGCTGTTTGCGTTTCTCCGCACCGCTGTCACTGCGGTGAAGCCGTCGACAGTCTTGGCCACCATGGCCTATCGTGCAGTAGGAGTGCAGGCCGTATTTCTCGACATGCCCCGCATTAACGACATACTCCGTCGAGCTCTTGCCACCGCCGGAGTACCAGCTCATCTCGAACCTAATGATTTGGTACGCGACGATGGGAAAAGACCAGACGGTATGACGTTTATTACCTTGGAAGATGGGTAGGCCTCTGGTATGGGACGCGACCATGCGTATGCGATACCCTTGCGCCATCACATCTTTCAAGTACATCTGGATCAGCTGGCGCTGCTGCTGCATCGGCGAAAACCCTCAAACGGCGCAAAATACGGAAACCTGGCTGGTAATTACGTTTTTGAGCCGTTTGGGGTCGAAACGCTGGGGCCGTGGGGCCCCTAGTGCACGCGCATTATACAAAGAAATCGCCAGAAGGCTGATCGATGCTTCGCGTGACCAGAGGGCTGGTTTATATCTCGCTGAGAGAATAAGTATTGCCATTCAACGTGGCAATGCTGCCAGCCTTCTGGGCATGCTACCGCTCGACAGCGTTGCGTTGGCAATTTTTTATTATATTTTATTTACTTTTCTTTTCATACTTTCGCTTTTTAATAGTTTAGGATAGTTTAGTTGTATAGATTAGTATATATATAAATATTACTATAGATATAAATATCACTTTGCTGGATAAGCTAAGTTAGCTGGTTTGCTGCTGGTATTAAATTTCTCCTGGTTTTACGATTGTATTGATAATAAAATCTTTATAACAAACGCTTTTGAATCTAGGGGACAAGTTGATGCTATTTATACAGATTTTGCGAAAGCATTTGATCGCGTGGACCATTCAATTCTTGCCTTGAAGCTAAATCATGTCGGGAATTCATGGATCGTTACTCAGATGGTTTGATAGTTACATTTGTAATCGTTCTCAATTTGTTACACTAGCTGGCTACGAATCGGCACCATTTACTCCAACTTCTGGTATTCCACAAGGTTCTAAACTCGGCCCTTTGCTCTTCTTAATATTTATAAATGATCTATTAGAATTGTTAAAATGTCAGTATCTTGCTTATGCAGACGATTTGAAAATATACTGTAGAATAAATTCATTAGGAGATTGTCTTAAATTACAACAGGATTTAAATACCTTGAGCCAATGCTGTGTAGACAACAATGTGTCACTCAATGTAGGAAAGTGCCAGTTTATAACTATTACAAAAAAAAAATTATATAAAATTTAATTATCATGTCGACGGGCGTTACCTGAATAGAGTTTCAGTAATTCGGGACTTAGGAGTACTGCGTGATTCTGCACTAACTTTTCCCGAACATTAAGACAGCATAACTACGAGGGCTAAGAAAACACTAGGAGTTATAATCCGAATGTCAAAACCATTCCTGCACAAAAGAAGCATTATTTTGATATATAATGCATTGGTGAGAAGCTCCTTAGAGTACTGCTCAGCGATATGGGCTCCATATTATGCGACTCATATAGATAGTGTGGAATCGGTTCAGGTGCGTTTGGTTAGGTATTTATGTATCGAAAATGGTCTACGTAAAAATATCCCAAATTATAGTGATAGACTAAAGCACTTCCACATGTTGAGCTTACAAGAAAGGCGAAGCTGCCCTAGTTTATTAATTTTACACAAAATTATTAATGGTTGTATAGATTCACCATTGATTCAATATTTTAACTTTAGAGTTGGCACACGAATAATGCGTCATCATCGCATCTTCGATATACCAATGTCGACTCTGGACGTAACCCTTAAGAGCGTTAACGTCAAATCCGCGGCGCCAAGTTTAGGTAAATGCAGCGCTTTCTCACTAACACTGACGCACGCGCAGCTGTGTGCGTAGAGTCAGCGTGTTGCTTGGCAGTATAGTCAAGCTAAATCATTTTGATCCGTTCAACTCATAAGCGACTCGCGACGTTAGGTAGGGTAGGCATCTGTTGGATGTATTTAATCAAATTAAATTATTATTATATATTTTTACATCAATATTATTTGCATGGGCACCGCCGAAAACTATTATTAACGAAAAGTATTTTTACCTGTATCACATTCGTTTTTAGGAGCTTTCCTTACCAATGTGCAGTAATAGGTAATAAATTTTGTGTGTTCTTATCAAGTTAATATCAGAACAGACAATAATAAAACAAAATTTTGCGCTAGTAAAAATAGAACCAGCTTTTCATCGTTACTCTAGCAGGCCTCCTTCACTCGGCCGTACCTACAGCGATAAGTGCCTACACTTTCGCGCGGCTTCCAAGCCCGCGTCCGACGCGTCGCGCTAGGGTTGTCGACTTGCCACTGCTACTATAATATTTATTCATCGTCTATCTACCTACTTGACCACGTACCATAAATAATTATCCTATAAGTATCATATCCCACTATTTGAGCTCGTAGAACTAAAACCACAAAAATTCTGGTCGTTTACATTTTCACTATACTAATTCTTAGTTATTTCCTAAACGCGTAAACCGATTTACATGATTCAAACAGATAAAATGGTTTTTGAACTAGATATTTAATTTGACACCATAATCGTTGGAATATCTCAACATACAAAAAATCAAATTTTCAAGTTGCTCTCGTAAAATAAATAAAATCGAATTTTGCAAGTTGCTTCCGTTAAATGAGCAATACTTTGCACCACACTTATGATGAGGCATTTTTGTTGTTCACTATTAAAATTAATGTTATTAGCAAGCTCTGCGCGTAAGCGGTGACAGCGAACTAACGACGCGTCGAAAGCAACTTGAAAATTTGATTTTATTTATTTTACGAGAGCAACTTGAAAATTAGATTTTTTGTTTGTTGAGATATCCCAACGATTATGGTGTCAGATTAAAGATCTAGTTCAATAACCATTTTATCTGTTTGAATCATGTAAATCGGTCTACGCGTTTAGGAAATAACTAAGAATTAGTATAGTGGAAATGTAAATTGTGACCTGTGACTAGAATTTTTGTGGTTTTTGTTCTACGAGCTCAAATAGTGGGATAGGATACTTATAGGATAATTATTTATTAATAGGTACGTGGTCAAGTAGGTAGATAGACGATGAATATATATTTTAGTAGAAGCGGGAAGTCGACAACCCTAGCGCGAAAGCTAGCGCGTCACTCCGCGCCAGACAGCGACAGCGTTATATGTTAGAAAAGAGGGGGAACGGTTAGGTGAATATCGCGTTAGGCACTGAATGTTTATGCGAGCTGAATTGCACTTTGTTGCTTAGTAGCAAGAGTCACAATTTCAATAAATTGGTTTGAGAAGAGATGCTTGTACGTAAGTAGTATCTATTCTGTAACTCTAGTACGTTAAGAAAATAAAACATATAAAGTATATATATTTTTTTTAAATTTCACATTGTAAGGTACAAAAAGGGTTAGCTTAGAAGGTAGTGTTTCTAAGTGGCATCGACCTACACTTAACGTGGGTCAACTATTTCAGGTAAAAGGCACTTATGGTAATAAAATAGTAGGATGAACTGTTGGCAAATGAAATGGTGCCCCATTTCATTTGCACAATATTCATCGTCTCGAGTAACTTTTGCAACTTTCATGGCAATTATTTTCCTGTCCAGACCGCCAATGGACACAGATGCTTGTATGCAATGTGTAGTTGAACTGGTAACTGATAAAACCAGTTGTGTTTTCGGCTGATGGTACCAACCATCAAAATTCCAATACGTATTTTTTATCGTTAGAGGCATCTATACTAGGGCCGAAAGCCCAAATCTCGATACATTTTCGAATCCCGGGACAAAAATGTCGAGACAGCCCGGTCTCGAAATTTCCGGGAAGAATGAGACTTTTGAGACTCTTTCGAAAAAAGTTTCACTATATTTGTTTCGTCTTTCATGTACATGCGGCGTATCTTTAGATACATGTTTAAAAAATAATTTGAGGTTTCTAATACCATTGTTTCTCAAAGTCAAACTTTTAAAAGATAAACGGCTCCAAAGTGATAACGAGTGTCTCCCTCCCTCTAACTTTTAAAGTAAGAGAAAGACGAACCTGAAAAAGATATATACGTTGTAATAAAAGCTTCCAACAAAATTCTTTTGAATGAGATGGAGTCAGCTTTAGAGATATAACACATATTCAAAAACCGCATGTATAACTTTGTCGTTTATACAAACACTATAGAAAACAAAGTTATGTTTGGTGGCGAAAAAATTATAGTGATATTAGATTAGGTGAAGATAATGGGTATGTTAAGTGGATACCTCTATTACGGAACCCTTCAAGGACGAGTCCGACTCACACTTGACTAATTAAA
Organism: Euclidia mi; assembly: GCA_944739405.2. Classification (NCBI taxonomy): domain Eukaryota; kingdom Metazoa; phylum Arthropoda; class Insecta; order Lepidoptera; family Erebidae; genus Euclidia; species Euclidia mi. Next base: position 78,332,692 of record OX123187.2, on the reverse strand, counting down.
TTTCAATAGCCTCACAGATCAACATCTTGTTGTTGTTCACACGGAGTAGACTCTCGACAAAGTCTGCTGTGTGTGAGGCTAATGAAACCCAAGAAGGTTAAAGACACCAGAAGTGATTTCATTCTGCGTAAATAGTAACACCAAAAGTTGTACAATGTTCAGGTTCTTTGAAATAACTTATAAATTTAATACAGGAAATATAACCTCAGTCTTCCGTGACTAAAACTTTTGTAAAGAAATCGAAACGTCGGATAGTAATAAATAATGTAGTTTCTAGGTCATTAGGTTTAAATGTACTCTCAATCAAACTATTTATTGCGATAAAATCCGTAAACAGTAGTTTAACAAAAAAAATTGAATAATGGTTATTATTTAACCCAAGTTTCAAAAGTCTCGATAGCTGGGATGCACAACAAAATCATCGAGATTCTCGAAATTTTCGAGACCGAGACTCCCAGGATGAAAGCCATAGTCTATACCATCTGCTGTAATTGGACACTTGATTTCAATAATACCTCCCTCAAACACGCCGTCGGGTGAGGGCCCTAGGAAAACGAAATCTTTGGCAATTAACAAACCGCATTTATTTATTTCATTCCATTGCAAGAGAATCTGAAAAAAAAAGAAATCTTCTTTCGAAAATTATTATCATTAATAATATGATAAAAAATATAACATAATATATTATTTTACTTGCCAAAATCACACCAAGATGTCACGGTCGCACTATAACTGCACCCAACGCTTGAGTTCAATAGAGGTCATTGCGGAGCTCCGAGCGATACGTCCACACCTTGGAGGGCCTCGCGGCGTACTGATTTGCAATGTTTTACGCGCGCAGTTTTATAGTAGTTTTAGAGTAATTTTAAAATGCATGTCTTGAATAAAATTTAACCAAATAAAATTTTTTTTTTGAAGATTTTCGTTAAAGAATATATTCTTCTATATATAAATTCTTTATTTTGAAAAAAACAAGCACGATTTATCGTAAAAATAACGATTTTAGCAGTAGCTTTTTGTCGTAAATTTCACTTTGATTATAGTATGGTTATTTACGTTTGGGTCTAAATAAAAAATAAATCCTCACTAGCTTTTTTTGTTGAGGATATGTACAATCATATAAACGAGTTTGTGTCTGAAATTTACAAGGGATTTCGAATATATAAAGCTTTAAAATTAGCTCCGTCAGGGAAAAATTGAAAACTCTGTTTGTTTATATGGCCGTATGTCACAAATACTTTCATAATATAAAAAATCCTATCTCAAACCTATAGAAGAAGATATTTCCTATAATAATATGTAATTTACAGATTCGTAAGATATATTCTCACTGAGATGGCAAGCTTTGAAAAGTACATATTTTGTGTCAAGAAGCTAAAATCGGCGTTAACGCTCTTAATAGTCCCATTACGCGTATGGCAAGGTTGAATAATGAGTGGAGCGATACAATAGACAATACCATTTTTCAATTAAATTTGTATCATACAGACGCTCTCTAATAAATCATTATTTGCATAAACCTTATGATTGATATATGTAGGTATGTACTCACTTTTGAATTTTTAATTTATTTTAAATGTTGTTTTTTTATGTTTTGTAATTACCCTTGTATAGTGAAGTTAAAGTCTCACTTCTAAAGCTATGATTAAATGTCATGCATACCTATTACCTGTTAATCGCTAAATATGTACCTATTTATAAGATATTCTTGTATTACATCTAGTGATTAAACTGTTGGTGTGCTTATGAATAAATAAATAAATAATTATTAATTGTTATACCTTGCTTTAATTACTGCCTGAATAAAGGTAAAGGTCTCGTTTCATATGGTCGTAAACTATGCGCACATATTTGGTATGGAGACTATCTTCATACGATATACGGAGCATTCATAATAAATTATAGTGAGGAATGTAAGAAGTAACTTGCAATCCTTATTGAAAAATTAAACAGGGATTCTTTTATTGCTTTCATTGGAGGTAGATTAACCAGTATACCGTCCGATAATGATAAGTAGAGGCACTGATACTACACATCTATATTTTGCGACGTAGTAGTACTCTTCTGGTAATGCCTGTATATTGGTATTGAAACTTACATACAATATCTTTTTTGGCAGAACACGTGATCTTCTCTGCCACGTTGTTACACGTGATACTCTCTGCCACTCTAAGATACGATTTTGTGTCAGATGAAAGAGATTTGTAAAACTCATAACAAGCGTTCGGAACGTTACTGCAACCACTGCGGTTACCTCGACGTCTGGTGGCGTTGCAGTAACGCAAATCGCAGTCACCATACATTGACGTTAGAAGGTGTAACAGTTGCAGCACCTTACAAAATGTAAATTGTGTATAATGCAAAAACCTGGCGATGAAAAAGAGTGACCGTGAGTTTTATTGCCCGTTCTTTCTCATGGTTCTACCTATTGCTTTGCGAAAGTGGCAGTAAATGTAAAATGTAGAGTCTATAAGTAATTATTTTATAAATTTATTATTTTGACGTTCATAAGCGTCACATTGTGAACCAAATGAATAAAGGATTTTGAATTTGAAATTTGAATTTGAATTGTTGCGACGACGCCGAGTATGTTATGGTGAAAATAAAGCTTATTAGCAAAAATAAGACAATTTTTTATTATGACTAGGTAGTTCATGTTTATAAGAATATATTTGATATCTTTACAAGCGTTTATCATTTCGTAACAAACATCATCTTTATGAGCCATCCATTTGCAAATAATTCATTTTAGATTTATCGCAAATATGTCACTTGGAAACACATGGTATGGCAGAAGAGTCATGGAAGTAGAATAAATGCTGTAGAAATGAGAGCTCTGAGAAGTATGTGTGGTGTGTCTTTGACTGATAGAGTAAAGAATTGTGTGATGAGAGAGTGTTGTGGGATAAAAGAAGATGTAGTGACAAGCATCGAGAAAGGTATGCTAAGATGGTTTGGGCATATAAGGCAAGGATATATAAGGCAAGTGTGAATGGGACAGGACGAAGGGGCAGACCTAGGCGGACGTTCTCTGACTAGATTGGAGACATCCTTATGACAGGACAAGTTAGAAGTACCGTAGTAAGTAATTGGAATCTGATGGGAGTGAATGAAGCAAGAGAGTTAAGTCAGGATCGTTGCAAATGGCGTTCCGTAGTCTCTGCCTAGCCCTCCGGGAAACAGGCGTGAGTCAGTGAGGCGATGAATACACATAAACAAAATTATTACTTACTAAAAAGATCGATTTAAACTTGTATTCATTTCAAATAAACCACTATTTTTTAATTAGTACAAAGGCTTTAAGAACAGATTAGCGAAGATATTTTTATCATATATGTGACGTAAGAATTTCATAATATCAATAAAGAGCAAAGTTATTATCATTTGTTTATTATAGAACATCTCACTTAAATCATAGTCATATTTTACAATCCATTCACTAATTCATTGATAATATTCCATCCTGCTTATTCGCATTCTCTCTGTCACACTTATGATGTAGGTAGCCATAGAAAATAAAATGAAGAAAAATAATAAATGTAGGTAGTTATTTTTTAATTTTGTTAATTCTACCCTCTCCTTCATACTTCATTCGGGCTTAGGACGGGTAAAATTTATCGTTTAACAAGTGATTAAATACGGAGGTATGTAATTAGAAAGCAAACAAATATTAAAATAAAAGATGGTGTTCTGGACTAAAAGAAAAGAGTAATTTTGGCGTATTTATGAAGTTAGAATCATCTGCTATTTACAAATTATTTTATCATCATCATGTCAGCCTAGAGACGTCCACTGTTGGACATAGGCCTGCCTCAAGGTGTGTGGAGAACACAGACCGATTTTGAGCCGCCCGCATCAAATTAATATTTACTTAAGTACGTATTATTTACTAAACTTACAAGTATTTCCATTGTCCTTCGAAATGTCCACCACCGTTGTCAAAAGCATCCAATATGTGTCAATGTAATATGTCAAACAATTAAAACAGTGCGTTTTAATTGTTTGACACTGACCCGGTCACTTTTGTACACTCACAATACGATGTCCATGGGTACACAACTGCACTCGCGATTTTTCTACTCAAAAAGTACGCACAAAGCATAGCTACATACTCCCGTGATATGAACTGATATGATAGGCCATCGCGTCGGGCAAACGTAGACAAACAATTAACTTTTGCAACGAAATTAGATACGCTCACTTTCGCTAGCAATTTAGTACTGCTTGTCGCATCGTTGGGGCGTGGCGCAGGCGCAGAGGGGCGGGGGGGAGTGGGTGTGGAATTTATCAATGTTTCATTTTACTATGATAGTACACGGGTCAGTCATAGTATTAGTATTGCATTCACCAATTATCTCGTAATTTTGTGGACAGTTTTGAGACAGTTTTGGGACTTAGTGTTAAAAGTTATAATACCCTTTATCTTCACCTATCCAAATATCACTATCACTTTTTCATTTACCAAAAATAACTTTGTTTTCCATAGTGTTTGTATAAACGACAAAGTTATATTTGCGGTTGATTACAATTAACTTAAATTTTAAAATAGCTATGAGCACTTTTTGATAGGCAAGTTATTATAGGCATACTTGTTTATAAATTATATTAAATAAAAAATACGTCTCATCTGGTTATCAGATCATTGAAGGTCGATGTTCTACGTCTCCTCTACTATTACTGAAACTATCACAGTGCGCCTCTGCGCCATCCTTGTATGACGTTTTAAAATTTCCGCTCTAACGACTTAAAATTGGATAAAAACCTACAGGGAAAAATATATTGTTTTATAAAATATTAAATATACTGGCTAATCTCTGGAAGGTATGACTTTTGTATTTATAAATGTAAATGAGTGGGTCAGTACTACTTGCCTCAGATATTGGCGTACACTAAGTTTTATTGTCCAATGTGGTGGCAATAAAGTTAAATGAAGAATCATTCTGTAATTCATTTGTACATTTGTTGTTTGTAGACACATTGTGACATACGTGACTACATGGTTTTGACGTTGACTTTTGAATACCAGCAAAAAAAATCCGCTAAGTGGGTTCGCACCCATAAATCTCGTATTAAAGATTTGATGATCCCTCTGTGTGGTCACCTTCTCTTTCTGTTTAAAATTACTTCTAGGCAAAATTGTGTTGTGGTCAAGATTTCAACAGAATATAGCTTAGATATTGTATTGTATATTTTAACCCCTGCGCAAAGCTTGAATACGCAGGAAGTAATTTCTCGCATAGGACCGTTAAGCAACGGGTACTGTAGTAGCTAGGTCACTAATATTTCTGCCTCATGACATGAAGAAATCGGTTAGAGAGCATTTCTTAGTGTATTTACGACAAACACTCAATGTAGTTTAAATGCTTCGATTTTTTTTTAATTAATAGAGCATCCAGAGCTATTTTGCTAAGAGTTATAATTGTTACTTTATTGTCATAATGTCAAGTAATGTTCTTCTTTGGCTCAGAAATATTCCCTAGCAATCAGTGTACAACATACCTTGGGTACAACAAAAAGTTATTGCTTAGAGTGGAAGTCGATTTTTACCTGGTATCATTTGGTATCAAAATAAAGATATTTGTGAGCACATTACAAATATGTACATACTTATATTTATATTATACTGTTTGAGTCAAAATATAAGTTTTAAACGCGTTTGACCTTACAATTAGCGCGGTTCACACGCTTTGAATTACTTATTTTTCTTTCTTTAAATGTGACAATGTAAATATTGCACGGTTACACGCGCCATCGGGTTACAGAAAAGGGTTAAATAAAAATATGGGGTTATAGTTTTTGTCTAGAATTACCGTAGGCAGGTAGGAAATTGTTCAGAGTGCACAGTGGAAGCTGTAATACATCTACCTGACCACGATAGACAATATATCCAGACACAATGCACTGCGTTGCACAGCGATGAATAGAAATCCAAATTACAACTAATATTAATAAAATGTTTCAACTAACCTGATATCTTCACGTATGCTCTTGAGTGGACCTATAAGATTCACTCATAATTTTGGCCAAAATAACAAGAAAATTGGATAAATACCACAGGATCCAGTTCTGCGTTCTTCATCAGCGACGTCGTCAAGCAACAAGCAAGTGCATCGGATTCACACGTTTTACAATTTTCAATATTTCACAATGTCTTGTCTAATAACAATAATTCGCGAAGCTACAAGGACGAGCTTTCCAAAAGGCGATCAATTTATATCAATTACAAACCCAAAGATACGGCGTCCGCGCAACCATTTTTTTCTCGAAAACGGAAGTTGACAGTTCAGTGTGACCATAGTCAAAATTTACAATAGACTAAACTAAACGTTACTAAATCGATATAATCGACTTGACCTATCACAAGTAATATTTCTATTTCAAACATCCACCCGCCCCGGACCGGCCTACCGTTCCGCTAATCAGTTGGTAGACGTGACAACGTTGCAACCGCTCTCCTCAGAATCGAACCGTCCACCAAGACCTCAGCAAATCGGGGAACTCCATCAGCCCCAGTTACCAAACGAAGAATGCGCCCCCTGCGCCATCTGAGTGGCGGAAGGTTAGCCTCCTTGATCAAAACGAGGTCACCAATCTTGGGTGGATCGGTCTTGTCGGTCCACTTAACGCGTTGCTGGAGTATGTGCAAATATTCCAAATTCCAGCGTTTCCAAAAGCTCTGAGTAATCTGGCGTACCAATTCAAAACGCGAGAGACGACCAGGTCTCGTATCAATATAGGGGTACTCAGGCAAGGCGACAAGTGGGCGACCAATCAACAAATGGCCCGGCGTAAGGGCCTCCAAATCATTCGGATCTGAGGAGATCGGGCACAATGGCCTAGAGTTCAAAACGGCCTCAACTTACAAAACACAGTTGCGAGTTCCTCAAATGTAAGGACAGATTCACCGATTGTCCTGCGCAAGTGTGTTTTGGCCGATTTTACTGCAGCCTCATATATACCACCCCAGTGTGGACAATTTGGTGGGGAAAACAACCAATTTATCCCACGTCGGGCAAGCCTATCACCTATATCAGCCTTGTTGGTTTCAAGAAAATGAACAACAACAGTCAAATAATTATACGTTGCCTTGAAGTTAGTGCCGCAGTCAGAACGGATCAATGAAGGCAGCCCTCTGCGGGATACAAATCTGTCAAATGTGGCTACAAACGCCTCGGTCGTAAGCGAGGAGACCAGTTCCAACTGTACGGCCTTTGTGGAGAGACAAACAAAAACACACAAGTAGGCCTTAACAGTCTTGCTGTTTCGAAGTGTCGACGTTTTTACCAAAAAGGGACCAGCGAAGTCCGTGCCAACACCGTCAAACGTCCTGCTCTCAGTAACGCGATCTGCAGATAAGTCTCCCATAAAGGGCTGCATTGTAGAAGCCTTGAGCTTATAACAATGGATGCAGCGAAAGTCTACACTCCGAATAATTTTTCGGGCCGACAAAATCCAAAACTCGCGTTGCATAATAGCCAACAAAGCATTACAACCAGCATGTGAATTTTTGAGGTGACGGTCAGTTACCAACAAGCGTACCAAATGACCGTCCTTGGGTAACAAAAGGGTGCCCCATAAGAGAGGTTAGCGTTCTTGAGACGCCTTCCAACGCGCAAGAGACCCGTATCGTCCAAAAGGGGTTCAATTTAGATACAGCGCCCGATAATTTAAATTTCCCTGACTTGAGGATAGCAATCTCCTTCTCAAAATGCGCCAATTGCACAGAACGAATCCAAAAGTTGAGGGACTCCTGTCGCCCCTGTGATGAGAGAAACGGTGTCAGTCGTTTCCGTTGTGGGTGCCTAAAGTTAAAAACAAAACGCTTCATCCAAGCAGTAACACCTAACAACTTTTCGAGGGAGTTGTAACGATTCAACAAAAAATCGGGGTTGAAGGCGCATTCCACCTTTTCAAGAGCGACTGTTCGTAGACACGGCAAATAAGAAGTATTCAAAACTGGCGTTCGAGGCCAATCAATTTCTGGTCGACTCAACCATTCCGGACCCCACCACAGCGAATGACCTATCAAACTAGGTGTTAAGCATCCGCGCGAGGCACAATAAGCGGGGTTGAGCTCACCTGGCACGTGTCTCCAAACAAGCTTGACTTCAGATTTTTGGATTTGGGAGACGCGATTAGCGACAAATACCTCCAAGGTGTTGTGTGGAAGAACACGTGGTTCAACAAGCGTACAATAGGGCTGCTCTTGAGAGCTCCAATTTCGGGATGGTCAAAGATGTACGAAGGGGTGCAACCTTACTCTTCGCCATGATCAGGGAAACTCTCACCTGACCTGAGGCACTGACTGTGCGCAAGTAAACCACGGCTGTGTGACCACGTTCCGAGGCATCACAAAACCCGTGAAGGGTGGCCTTGTACTTCCCGGGAGGAAGGATGGGACGAGGCAAGGAGATCTCGCTGACGGCAGGAAGTAAGAATACAAAGGAGGTCCATTCCTCAACAAGAGTACCGCGTAGAGGTTCGTCCCAGGTCAATCCTGCTGTCCAAAGCTTCTGCAAGAAGCATTTTGCCCAAAATATGACAGGACAAATCCAACCGTTTGGATCAAAGTTTCTGGCGACAGTAGACAATACGAGACGTTTAGTCCAAGAACAAGGCAATTTCAGGTCTAGGTTATACGTAAAGATGTCTTGGACTGGTCTGTACTGGACGCCGAGAACAGCCATCATGGCAGGGTTTTCAACAATCTCAAATAGATCTGGATCTTGCTGATGATCCCCTGGCAAGCCTTCCAAAAGCGCTGGTGAGTTGAAAATCCATTTGCGCAACTCATAACCAGCGGAGGCCAATATACCTATCAATTCGTCCCGCAAGAGGATCGCCTCGTCCGCTGTGGGGGCAAATGCCCTTTTGGGCAAATGGGCCCGAGCAAATGTCATCGACGTAAACATCGTCTTTCAAGATGGTGGAGGCTCGTGGGAAACGTATGCCTTCGCGGTCTGCGAGCTCCCAAAGAGAACGTATTGCTAAGTAGGGGCTTGACCTTAACCCGTACGTATTTGTATTGAGCTCGTAGACGACCATGGGATCGCGAGGAGACTCTCTCCAAAGGATCAGCTGGAAGCGACGGTCATCAAGGTGGATAATCGTCTGCCTGAACATCATTTTTATATCGGCTACAAAGACAACCTGATGTCGTCGGAAGCTGGTGATGACGTCACAAAGGTCCTTGACCAACTTGGGACCAGAATGCAAGCACTGGTTCAAGGATACGCCTGTAGAAGTCTGCGCAGAACCATCAAACACTGTGCGCTGCTTGCCAGTTGATGGCTTCAATACCGCATGATGCGGGAGAAAGTAGTGCTACACCGAACGCCAATCCAAATTTGACACGGACATGTGTCCCAACTGTTCATATTCTCTCATGAACTCAATGTAATTCTGTCTGAGCTCCGGATTACGACCCATGCGACGCTCCATAGCCAACAATCTCTTTTCGGCTAAAGGTCGTGACTCACCAGCGGCGGCCGAACAGACAGGAAGGGTAGCCTCGTAATGATCCGACCAGAACGGAGTCTACCAGTGTTGTTCTGGAAGAAAAGCTCGCACTCCTCATGTTCTGGATTCAAACGGGCAGCTTGAGGGGGCTCTTCTACTTCCCAAAACCTCTGAACCGCTTCAGAGAGAGCAGAGCCTACAGCAAACAAATTATCAAGTTCAGGTGGAGGGGGGTCCCTAGGTACAGGTCCCATCAAAGCAAATCCAAATATGGTCGGGATGGTAGTTAAACCATTTGGCACCAAGACCCGTTTCCCACCAATCAAAATTCCACCGAGTACATCAGAGCCAATCGACAAGTCGATTTGTCCCGGTATGTCAAATTTGGGGTCTGCCAGTTCCAATCCCGATGTCAAATTCACCACAGCAGCAGGTAGCTGTTTCTGTGGATGCATACCCAAAATATTCTTCAGCACAATAGCCGAGGTTTTAATCCTCGGGTGTGAAGATTCAACAGGGGCAAACAAAACTTTAACTTGCCCTTCAACATTAGAGGCTACGTCACCTATGCCCCGTATACAATTCGGAAAAGAGCCCATATTTAATTTAACCTGCTCTACCAAATAAGTGGAAACAATGCAACCTTGTGAACCTGTGTCCAATATAGCACGGACAACAACAGAGGTCCCCGTCGGTCCTCAGACTCTAACAGCAACCGTTGGTAGGATAACGGTCTCAATGGGGGAGGTTGGCGTTATAGGGCAGGGGTCAGTGACCTATTGTTGCCTGGGCGGCGACCGTTGGCCAGGACCAGGCAAGTCAAAACGAGGGCGCGACTTGAAGTCCTCAAAGGCGCGATGACTCGATCCACGCGCCATCTGTGGGGGGTCATGACGCACCTGCCCAAATCGAGGTGGGCGCGAGTCAAGGCGGGGACGCACCGCCAAAGAAGGGGAATACCTGGGGCAGCAGTCATGGTGCTGGTGACGCTGAACAGCACATTCAGGTGCGTGAGAGAGAGGAGGCGTGCGCCGCTACGGTTCTCCAAGCGGGGTGAGCGGCGATCAATTGAGCGAGGCGACTCTCGGCTACGCGCCGGTGAGCCTCAGCTACCACCTTCAAAACACCCGCCCGTGCGCGGCGTCGGCTGATTGGACAAGCGGCCTACCTCTCTGGCATTCATGCAAAGAATGTCCAAATGCTGTCCTCCACAGTGAGGACAGGGGCGAGAGTTTGGGCAGTCTCGCTGGTAGTGGGACCCCAAGCAAGAGAAGCAAAGGCGGCGGGCATTCGCGATGCGCCTACAAGAGGCGACATGCAGGTCCAAAAATGCCCTGCAACTGGCCGTTCTGTGCCCCGTGACTTGCAGTAAGAGCACTCCGCTGGGCTCTCCGTGACTGTAAAGCGAGGAGGGCGCCGGTCAACATTGGCTCGGGTGTGAACGCAAGCCTGCTCCTTGACCTTGGGCGGCTGCGTCTTAGCCGGCGTGTCACCACCGGAGTTGTCCAAGACCCGGCACTCATCCTCCAGGAACCTCTCCAAGTCAGCAAAGGGGGGCAAATGGGTCGCGCTATCCCCACCAAAGCGTTGCTCAAAACGTGACCTCAGGTCGGCAGGCAGCTTTTTAAGTATTATTTGCACCAATAGATAGGACTATTGGTCCACGGGCAGGTCAAGGCACTTAAGTGCATTGATGACCACCAAAAGCGGGTTCAAAAGCTGGGTGCGCAACCCAAAGACCCGGGTGAGCGTGGGCAATCCCAAAATCTGTTCAATATGCGTGTCGGCGAGGCCACGCTTGTTATGGTACCTATGGGTAATTAGGTCTCGAGCCGTCTGGTATGCCTCGTCAGACACGAGCAGATGCTGGATGAGGCCCTTGGCCTCCCCATCCAGAACCGACATTAGATAGGCCAATTTTTGTGCCGGCCGAAGGTCAGCCCTATCATTGACCAGGCTGTCAAACAAATTAACGAAGCCCAGGTAGCTTCCTAGGCAGCCATCGAAATGCGGGGGTCTAAAGTAGGGAGCCTACTCACCAGGAAGCTCCTGCTTCAAGCCGGGTTGCCCATCCCTATCGGCAACTAGTTGTCTCACACTATTGGGGACAGCATCATACAGGTCTAAGACCTGGGCATAATTTTCGCTGACCTTATTTCGCTGGTCAGCGGTGAAGTCATCAACTGACACTTCGAGACAGCAAGCGCTGAAAATGCGAAATTGCTGTTCCACACTTGCCAGGCGATCATCGATCCGCTCGTACCTTTGTAGTAAGGCCTGCTGGCGATCAGGCCGGTTCACTAAGGCACTGGCCGAGGCAAACCAGCGCAAATCTGATGCAATAGCACCAGCAGCCGCGCGCAAGTCCTTGATAGCTGACATAATCAAATTTCAAAGAGCCCGGAGAAGCGTTAAATAATATTAACAATCAAAACTTAATTTGTCTCAATTCTTTGAAACCAACAAAGTATTAGCCTGTTTACTGCTGGTACAAGCAAGTTGCAGGTATTTACTGCCCAACAAAATTAAAAGTTTCAATATATTGACTCAAAGACAAAGGTTATTAAAGTTATAACATACAACAATCAAAGTTGGAACTTAAAATAGGTAATTAATTAATTACTGCAACAAACAGACCAAATGTGTTATATATTACATGTTTGAAATAGAATTAGTTTTTATTATAAGTCAAATCGATTAGATCGATTGAGTAACATTTTGTTTAGTCTTTTGAAAATTTCTGACAATGGTCACACTGAACTGTCACTTCCGTCTTCCGTTTGAAAAAAAAAAATTATCTCGCCGGGTGTCGTCTCGTACGTAAAATATCGCCTTTTGAATTAACGCGAATTGAATTAAATTGAGTAAACCGTTTTGAACGCCGCCTGATCTAGTGCTGGCCACGGTAAATTGATTGTGAACTATTGATTGACATTTGTGAAAATTGTGAATCTGGTATCGACTTCCACGTGTCAACGTGTCCTGAAAACGTCGCGTTTGAAGCTTACTAGCTAAGTATAAGATACTTCATTCATTTATTTTGGCCAATATACTTGTATGAATGTGTCTAATTTAGCTCAAGCCTGACATCAGCAAGGATAGCGGGTAAGTGAAACATAATATTGATATTGATTGATTTCAATTCATCACTGTGCAACGCAGTGCATTGTGTCTGGATCATTGTCTATCGTGGTCAGGTAGATGTATTACATCTTCCACTGCGCAATTCTGATACACCTTCCTGCCTGGCTACGGTAAAGACATAAATTTGGTGCAGAGCTGTAGTTGAAATTTAGCCGCTGTTGCATTACTGAGTATAAACTCAGATTGGTATGAGCTTGTATCTTATCACCTTGTAGACAGTATTGTAGTGTTTGTCAGGTCAGTTATTGTCTAAAATACATAATATTTAATTGCATAAGTTGACCTAGATAATTTGAAACACATTGTCACATAACCTCAATCAGTAATTGTTGATTTGTATTGTTGAAAAATCTAACTTAAATTTGTTGTTGCATTAATAAGTCAGTTTGTTTGGATACATAACAGCTGTATGTATCAATAAATTTAGTAAATTTAGTTCATTGCATATATTCATAAACATTGTAATAATCAAACTTGACCTTGCCACTTGGGTGGGTCACATTAATTAACTTTGTTTTGTTATAATAGATAATATTGCTAGGTAACACATATTCTGTGCTTACTTACTATTGTATATCTCAAATAACACAGCCAGTCTGTCTGTTGCAAATAATTAATTAATTAATTTGAAGTTTCAACTTTTAATTTGTTATAAGTTATAACTTTTGATAACTTTGACTTTGTTTGTGTCAATATATATTGAAACTATTAATTTTGTTGGACAGTAGATACCTGTCACTTGCCTGCACTTGCAGTAAACAGGCTAATACTTTGTTGGTTTCAAAGAATTGAGAAAAATTAAGTTTTGATTGTTAATTTTATTTAGCGCTTGTCCGGGCTCTTTTGAATTTTGATTATGTCAGCTATCAAGGACTTGCGTGCGGCTGCTGGTGCTATTGCATCAGATTTGCGCTGGTTTGCCTCGGCCAATGCTTTATTGAACCGGCCTGATCGCCAGCAGGCCTTACTTCAGAGGTACGAGCGGATTGACGATCGCCTGGCAAGTGTGGAACAGCAATTCCGCACTTTCAGCACTTGCTGTCTTGAAGTGTCAATCAATGATTTCACCGCTGACCAGCGATATAAGGTCAGCGAAGACTATGCCCAGGTCTAAGACCTGTATGATGCTGTCTCCAATAGTGCGAGACAACTAGTTGCCGATAGGGAAGGGCAACCCGGCCTGAAGCAGGAGCTTCCTAGGTCAGCACCGGGGCTGGTGAGTAGGCTCCCTACTTTGGACCTCCCCCATTTTGATGGCTGCCTAGGAAGCTACCTGGGCTTCGTTAATTTGTTCGACAGCCTAGTCAATGATAGGGCTGACCTTCGGCCGGCACAAAAGTTGGCCTATCTAATGTCGGTTCTGGATGGGGAGGCTAAGGGCCTCATCCAGCATCTGCCCGTGTCTGACGAGGCGTACCAGACGGCTCGGGACCTAATTACCCGTAGGTACCATAATAAGCGTGGCCTCGCCGACACGCACATCGAGCAGATTTTGGGTTTGCCGACGCTCACCCGGGTCTCTGGGTTGCGCACCCAACTGTTGAACCCGCTCTTGGTGGCCATCAACGCACTTAAGTGCCTTGACCTGCCCGTAGACCAATGGTCTTATCTATTGGTGCACATTGTGCTGAAGAAGCTGCCTGCCGACCTGAGGTCGCGTTTTGAACAGCGCTTTGGTGGGGATAGCGCGACCCATCTGCCCCCCTTTGCTGACCTGGAGAAGTTCCTGGAGGATGAGTGCCGGGTCTTGGACAACTCCGGTGGTGACATGCCGGCTAAGTCGCAGCCGCCCAAGGTCAAGGAGCAGGCTCGCGGTCACACCCGAGCCAATGTCGACCGGCGCCCTCCTCGCTTTGCAGTCACGCAGAGCCCAGCGGAGTGCTCCTACTGCAAGGTCGCGGGGCACAGAACGGCCAGTTATAGGGCATTATTGGACCTTCATGTCGCCTCTCGTAGGCGCATCGCGAATGCCCGCCGCCTTTGCTTCTCTTGTTTGGGGTCCCACTACCAGCGAGACTGCCCAAACTCTCGCCCCTGTCCTCACTGTGGAGGACAGCATTTGGACATTCTCTGCATGAATGCCAGAGAGGTTGGCCGCTTGTCCAATCAGGCGACGCCGCGCACGGGCGGGTGTTTTGAAGGTGGTAGCCGAGGCTCACCGGCGCGTAGCCGAGAGTCGCCTCGCTCAATTGATCGCCACTCACCCCGCTTGGAGAACCGTAGCGTGCGCACGCCTCCTCTCTCTCGCGCACCTGAATGTGCCGCGCAACGTCACCAGCACCATGACTGCTGCCCCAGGTATTCCCCTCCTTTGGCGGAGCGTCCCCGCCTTGACTCGCGCCCACCTCGTTTTGGGCGGGTGCGTCATTATGACCCCCCACAGATGGCGCGCGGATCGAGTCATCGCGCTTTTGAGGACTTCAAGCCGCACCCTCATTTTGATTTGCCTGGTCCTGGCCAACGGTCACCGCCCAGGCAACAATAGGTCTTTGATCCCTGCCCTATAACGCCAACCTCCCCCATTAAGACCGTTATCCTACCAACGGTTGCTGTTGGGGTCTGGGGACCCACGGGGACCTCTGTTGTTGTCCGTGCTATATTGGACACAGGTTCACAAGGTTGCATTGTTTCCACTTATTTGGTAGGGCAGGTTAAATTAAATATGGGCTCTTTTCCAAATTGTATACGGGGCATAAGTGACGTAGCCTCTAATGTTGAAGGGCAAGTTAAGGTTTTGTTTGGCCCTGTTGAATCTTCACACCCGAGGATTAAAACCTCGGCTATTGTGCTGAAGAATATTTTGGGTATGCATCCACAGAACCAGCTACCTGCTGCTGTGGTGAATTTGACATCGGGATTGGAACTGGCGGACCCCAAATTTGACACACCGGGACAAATCGACTTGTTGATTGGCTCTGATATCCTCGGTGGAATTTTGATTGGTGGAAAACGGGTCTTGGTGCCAAATGGTTTGACTGCCATCCCGACAATACTTGGATTTGCTTTGATGGGACCTGTACCTAGGGACCCCCCTCCACCCGAACTTGATAATTTGTTGGCTGTAGGCTCCGCTCTCTCTGATGCAGTTCAGAGGTTTTGGGAGGTAGAGGAGCCGCCTCAAGCTGCCCGTTTGAATCCAGAACATGAGGAGTGCGAACTGTTCTTCCAGAACAACACTAGTCGACTCCGTTCTGGTCGTATTATTACGAGGCTACCCTTTCTGTCTGTTCGGCCTCCGCTTGGTGAGTCACGACCTTTAGCCGAAAAGAGATTGTTGGCTATGGAGCGCCGCATGGGTCGTGATCCGGAGCTCAGACAGAAGTACATTGAGTTCATGAGAGAATATGAACAATTGGGACACATGTCAGTGTCAAATTTGGATTGGCGTTCGATGGAGCACTACTTTCTCCCGCATCATGCGGTATTGAAGCCATCGACTGGCAAGCTGCGCACAGTATTTGATGGTTCTGCGCAGACTTCAACGGGCGTATCCTTGAACCAGTGCTTGCATTCTGGTCCCAAGTTGGTCAAGGACCTTTGTGACGTCATCACCAGCTTCCGACGACATCAGGTTGTCTTTGTGGCCGACATAAAAATGATGTTCAGGCAGACTATTATCCACCCTGATGACCGTCGCTTCCAGCTGATCCTTTGGAGAGAGTCTCCTCGTGATCCCATGGTCGTCTACGAGCTCAATACTAATACGTACGGGTAAAGGTCAAGCCCCTACTTGGCAATGCGTTCTCTTTGGGAGCTCGCAGACCGCGAAGGCCTACGTTTCCCACGAGCCTCTGCCATCTTGAAGGACGATATTTACGTCGATGACATTTGCTCGGGCGCCTCCACAGCGGACGAGGCGATCCTCCTGCGTGACGAATTGATAGGTATTTTGGCCTCCGCTGGTTATGAGTTGCGCAAATGGATTTCCAACTCACCAGCGCTTTTGGAAGGCTTGCCAGAGGATCATCAGCAAGATCCACATTTGTTTGAGATTGTTGACAACCCCGCCATGATGGCTGTTCTCGGCGTTCAGTACAGACCAGTCCAAGACATCTTTACATATAACGTAGACTTTAAATTGCCGTGTTCTTGGACTAAACGTCTCGTATTGTCTACTGTCGCCAGAACCTTTGATCCGAACGGTTGGATCTGTCCAATTATATTTTGGGCAAAATGCTTCTTGCAGAAGCTTTGGACAGCAGGATTGACCTGGGACGAACCTCTGCACGGCACTCTTGTTGAGGAATGGACCTCTTTTGTATCCTCACTTCCTGCCGTCAACGAGATCTCCTTGCCTCGTCCCATCCTTCCTCCCGGGAAGTACAAGGCCACCCTTCACGGGTTTTGTGACGCCTCGGAACGTGGTCACGCCGCCGTGGTGTACTTGCGCACAGTCAGTGCCTCAGGTCAGGTGAGAGTTTCCCTGATCATGGCGAAAAGCAAGGTAGCACCCCTTCGTACATCTTTGACCATCCCAAAATTGCAGCTCTCGGGAGCAGCCCTACTTGTACGCTTATTGAACCACGTGTCCAGTACTTTGGGTAAAAGCATTTGCATTAATGGGACCTACGCCTGGACAGACAGCCAAATTGTACTTTGTTGGTTGAAGGCGTCTGTCCACACTTTGGAGGTATTTGTTGCTAATCGCGTTTCCCAAATCCCGGGGTCCGGAATGGTTGAGTCGACCAGAAATTGATTGGCCTCGAACGCCAGTTTTGAATACTTCTAATTTGCCGGGTCTACAAACACTCGCTCTTGAGAAGGTGGAATGCGCCTTCAACCCCGATTTTTTGTTGAATCGTTACAGCTCCCTCGACAAGTTGTTAGGTGTCACTGCTTGGATAAAGCGTTTTGTTTTTAATTTTAGGCACCCACAACAGAAACGACTGACACCGTTTCTCTCACCACAGGAACGACAGGAGTCCCTCAACTTTTGGGTTCGTTCTGTGCAATTGGCGCATTTTGAGAAAGCGATTGCTATCCTTAAATCAAGGAGATCGAAATTGTCGGGAGCAATATCTAAATTGAACCCCTTTTTGGACGATACGGGTCTCTTGCGCGTTGGAGGGCGTCTCAAGAACGCCAACCTCCCTTACGGAGCACGTCACCCCCTTTTGTTACCTAAGGACGGTCATTTGGTACGCTTGTTGGTAACTGACCGTCACCTTAAAAATTCGCATGCTGGTTGTAATGCTTTGTTGGCCATTTTGCAACGCGAATTTTGGATCTTGTCTGCCCGAAGAATTATTCGGAGTGTAGTCTTTCGCTGCATCCCTTGCTATAAGCTTAAGGCTTCTACCATGCAGCCCTTGATGGGAGACTTACCGGCAGATCGCGTAACTGAGAGCAGGACGTTTGACGGTGTTGGCACGGACTTCGCAGGTCCCTTTTTGGTAAAAACGTCGACACTTCGAAACAGCAAGACTGTCAAGGCCTACTTGTGCGTTTTTGTTTGTCTCTCCACAAAGGCCGTACACTTAGAACTGGTCTCCTCGCTTACGACCGAGGCGTTTGTAGCCACATTTGACAGATTTGTATCCCGCAGAGGGCTGCCTTCCTTGATCCGTTCTGACTGCGGCACTAACTTCAAGGGCACGTATAATTATTTGAATGATGTTGTTAATTTCCTTGAAACCAACAAGGCTGACATAGGTGATAGGCTTGCCCGACGTGGGATAAATTGGTTGTTTTCCCCACCAAATTGTCCACACTGGGGTGGTATATTTGAGGCCGCCGTAAAATCGGCCAAAACACACTTGCGCAGGACAATCGGTGAATCTGTCCTTACATTTGAGGAACTCGCAACTGTGTTTTGTAAGATTGAGGCCGTTTTGAACTCTCGGCCATTGTGCCCGATCTCCTCAGATCCGAATGATTTGGAGGCCCTTACGCCAGGCCATTTTTTGATTGGACGCCCACTTGTCGCCTTGCCTGAGTACCCCTACATTGATACGAGACCTGGTCGTCTCTCGCGCTTTGAATTGGTACGCCAGATTACTCAGAGCTTTTGGAAACGCTGGAATTTGGAATATTTGCACATACTCCAGCAACGCGTTAAGTGGACCGACAAGACCGATCCACCCAAGATTGGTGACCTCGTTTTGATCAAGGAGGCTAACCTTCCGCCACTCAGATGGCGCAGGGGGCGCATCCTTCGTTTGGTAACTGGGGCTGATGGAGTTCCCCGATTTGCTGAGGTCTTGGTGGACGGTTCGATTCTGAGGAGAGCGGTTGCAACTTTGTCACGTCTACCAACCGATTAGCGGACCGGTAGGCCGGTCCGGGGCGGGTGGATGTTTGAAATAGAATTAGTTTTTATTATGAGTCAAATCGATTAGATCGATTGAGTAACATTTTGTTTAGTCTGTTGAAAATTTCTGTCAATGGTCACACTGAACTGTCACTTCCGTCTTCCGTTTGAAAAAAAGAATTATCTCGCCGGGTGTCGTCTCGTACGTAAAATATCGCCTTTTGAATTAACGCGAATTGAATTAAATTGAGTAAACCGTTTTGAACGCCGCCTGATCTAGTGCTGGCAACTGTAAATTGATTGTGAACTATTGATTGACATTTGTGAAAATTGTGAATCTGGTATCGACTTCCACGTGTCAACGTGTCCTGAAAACGTCGCGTTTGAAGCTTAATAGCTAAGTATAAGATACTTCATTCATTTATTTTGGCCAATATACTTGTATGAATGTGTCTAATTTAGCTCAAGCCTGACATCAGCAAGGATAGCGGGTAAGTGAAACATAATATTGATATTGATTGATTTCAATTCATCACTGTGCAACGCAGTGCATTGTGTCTAGATCATTGTCTATCGTGGTCAGGTAGATGTATTACATCTTCCACTGCGCACTTCAGATACACCTTCCTGCCTGGCTACGGTAATTCTAGACATTATAATTAAACAAAGGTTTATTAAGTTCAATTTTTCAATGTGACCCGCCCAAGATGCAAGGTCAAGTTTGAATGTTATAATGTCCAATATATGCAATAAACTAAATTTACTAAATTTATTGATACATACAGCTGTTATGTATCCAAACAAACTGACTTATTAATGCTAACAACAACAGGTTATTGCTAGATTTCAACAATACAAGTCAAACAATTACTGATTGAGGTTATGTATGACAATGTGTTTCAAGCTATGTAGGTCAACTTATACAAATAAATATTATGTATTTTAGGCAAAAACTGACCTGACAAACACTACAATACTGTCTACAAGGTGATAAGATACAAGCTTACACCAATCTGAGTAGATACAATCAACGGCTAAGTTTGAACTACAGCTCTGCACCAAAAATTATGTCTAGAATTACCGTAGGCAGGTAGGAAATTATTCAGAGTGCACAGTGGAAGCTGTAATACATCTTCCTGACCACGATAGACAATATATCCAGACACAATGCACTGCGTTGCACAGCGATGAAAAGAAATCCAAATTACATCTAATATTAATAAAATGTTTCAACTTACCTGATATCTTCACTGATGCTCTTGAGTGGACCTATAAGATTAACTCATAATTTTGGCCAAAACAACAAGAAAATCGAATAAATACCACAGGATCCAGTTCTGCGTTCTTCATCAGCGACGTCGTCAAGCACCAAGCACGTGCATCGGATTTACACGTTTTACAATTTTCAATATTTCACAATGTCTTGTCTAATAATAATAATTCGCGAAGCTACAAGGACGAGGTTTCCAAAAGGCGATCAATTTATATCAATTACAAACCCAAACATACGGCGTCCGCGCAACCATTTTTTTCTCGAAAACAGAAGTTGACAGTCCAGTGTGACCATAGTCAAAATTTACAATAGACTAAACTAAACGTTACTAAATCAATATAATCGACTTGACCTATCACAAATAATATTTCTATTTCAAACAGTTTTTGTCTTTTGATATTATCAGAATATTACAGTAACATATTGTCAGAATGCTACAAATACACATTAAAATGATAAATAAAACTTAAAAATCCGTTCCCAATGGGCACGTTAAAGCAAGATAATAAACAATTTGTCGTCCGAATAGCCCACTTATCTGATTTAATGTTGCATTAGCAGAATAAAAATTGGTTAATTAGACATTGTAAATTTCTTATAACGACCATGCTTTACAATGCGTCCCATGAATCGGGCCAGTGTACTCCTAAATTTTTTAATGGGCAATTGACAATGTATTTAAAGCTACAGTTGTGTCTTATGAATTTATTAAATTTTGACCCGCACAATATTGTATGGCTATGATTTTACGGTTATGTTTATAAAGTTTTAGGCCGAGTAGTCAAACTACTTCACTTGGACTGGTTATCTGTAGTGGTTAATTGACCAAACAAACCGTTGTCAAAGATCATAATTACGAACGTTGTATACATTCTAATTGAATGTAGAGGTATACCGTCCGTTCCTGACAATTATAGCTGTTTCGCACTATTACAACACGCTTTATGCAAATAATTTTAATTTTCTGCCTTCATTTCATACCCATTGCCTCACAGATACTGCAATTACAACCCTATCAAATTTGTTTTTTATTAATATCGTAAGCAAGGTCAATTTTACACAGAAGATTGCTAAGGAAAATTGTAAGTAATTTTTATTATCATGGCTTTAGCTGCTTTAGGTCCAATTCCGGCACTTCTGAAAGGGGTCACTAAAAGTTTATGCGAAATTTCACGCTTTCCAAAGTAAGATTGATAATAACAAGGGGTTAGATAAAATTCTAAGTCCTCAAAAATTACTTTGAGATTAATTTTGGAATGCTTTTACAATTAATTAAATGGAACGTAAAATTATGTAAAAAATCTTTGGTTAAGTTACATTTTTTTTGTAAAAAGTAACAAGAGATAACAAAAATACCGTACCGTAACACAGTACCGTGCGCGCACTTGTCTCGCTAACACGTATTTGTCATCAATTAGAAAGTTTTCCGAAATCGTCAACATTTTCCCTGATTATCAAGTTTACTGAAGGTATTATCCATTTCAACATGCACAAGTGTGGGATGTGTAATATAAACTTCACTGACGGTGTACAGTGCTCTGCATGCAATGCCCGGTTAGATTTCGCTTGTGCGGGCATTTCGGAATCAGGATGGAGGAAGCTACGAGTCGATCGAAGAGCAGCCTGGAAATGTTCATCATGTCGGGCTGCGTCACCGGCGCCAATTAAGGAACAAGTATCATTGGAGAGCCTTATGAGAGAAATCTGGGATACTAAGGATAAACTCTCCCTATTCCCTTCTCTGATTGAAGACGTCCGAAGCATCAAAGAAGAAATGCAAGAACTAAAAGCTACCTGTGAGTTCTCAAGCGAAAAACTGGATGAATTCTCGAATCGTTTGTCTACGGTGGAAAGTACGACATTGGAGATGCAGCAGAAACAGGCACTGATGGAGTCGACACTTGGTGAAGTCCAGACTCAGGTGTTTAACAGTGAGCAGCGTCTACGCCTTAATAACGTAGAAATAAAAGATGTGCCGGACCAAAGAAGTGAAAACCTTTTCCAGATTGTAGATAAAATCGTCACAAAAGTAGAGTATTCTTTTCCTAAAACGCAACTCAACTACGTCTCCAGAGTCCCAACGTACAATCCAAAGGAGAAATCCATAATTGTTAGCTTCGTCAATCGCTACGTCAAGGAAGAATTTATTGCAGCATCAAGAGCAACCAAATCATTAGCGGCTGAAGGTCGGGGCTTCCTGGACAACAAGGGAAGAGTTTTTGTGAATGACCATTTAACGATGGATTCGAAGGTACTGCTCAATAAGACCAAACAGCTCGCAAAAGAAAAAGGCTATAATTACGTTTGGGTAAAATTTTGTAAAATGCATGTGCGTCGTAATGACACCACCCGTTCTTTCATAGTCAAAAAAATATCTGATTTAAACAAAATAGTTTAATCAGCATTGTAATTAATATCAATTTAATCTATTACAATTTGCAGCGTTTAGAAAATTACAAAATGTTTAACACTTCTGGCTCATTAGAGTGATCAAAGCATGCCTATCGTCCGCAGAAATATACTTTTTATATTGTTTACATACCTATTTACCTGAACTCAAATATTAACTGTTATGTATTTGCCTTGTTCGCTCTGCCGTATTTAGCTATATTTGTCTCATTTACAAGCATAACCATGTCTGTTATTTGTGTAAAAATTCCATGCATAAAGTTTTTTGTTCACCCGCGTTCTAATAATTATAAAGCGGGTACGATACGATATAAATATACGATAAAATTATTTTATCGTGTCGCTTGTTGCATCTACAGTACCAGGTTTGCTATTACTGCCGTAATAATTATATTTTATCGACTAAACTGTTAAAATCCTTATGTTTTAGCGATGGATTTAAGTAATTTGTAGTGTAGGTGTGTATTATCAGAATGTTCGCAGATTACGCTCAAAAACGTTTACATTTTGTTGTAACTTGAGTTTTATTCATATGATGTTACTATGTTAACTGAGACGTGGTTATTACCAGGTGTGAGTGACTCTGAACTGTTTGACGACCGCTATGTTGTGTGGAGACGGGATAGGCACTATGTCCTGACGGGCGAAACTCGTGGTGGTGGTGTTCTTATAGTCGTGCGAAGGGACTTGTGTGCTACCCCGCAACCAAGCTACGTAAGTACCGCTGAGGATTTTTGGCTTTCTATACCCATCAAAAAAGGCAATTCTAAATTATCGTCGAATTTAATATTAAACATATACGTTGTCTACTTGTGCAGGCAAAATCTTGGACTGTCTTTTTCCAATCAATTGAATAATTTTATTTGTAAATTGGACAAAATCATACTGAGAAAACCTAACGAAACATATTTTATAGTCGGTGACCTTAATTTGAGCGGTATATCGTGGTCGCAAACTGCAGGTGATTCATCTTTACTACCATGCGCAGTTAGTAATGTCGACGAACAATAATTTATCGATACGCTATGTACCCATGCTCTGAGCCAATATAACGGCGTATCAAACCGCTACGACAGGACACTGGACCTTGTCCTCTCAAATGAATTAATCACTGTTCAAGAGTGCGATCAGCCATTAGTGCCTATAGACCCAACATCACAATGCCCTTGTCATCGAATTAAATTTTTACCAATTCTCCTGTCTGGAACCGGCTGCGCGGACTAATATTTGTACTCTAAAGCGAGCTATAATATTATTAATGAAAAAATTCTGGCAGTTGACTGGGAAAATTAATTTTACAACAAATCGATGGACAGCGCCATGGAGGGCTTCTATTCATATTTAAATCAATTAATTACTCAGTATATCCCATCTAAGTAATGCAAACATGATGATTATCCAGTGTGGTATACCCCGGCATTGAAGTGTATTATTAAAGAAAAATATAAATACTTTAATAAATATAAAAGATATCGAAACTTAGCTGATAAAATAAGCTATCAGTTGCTGAGAGAAAGAGCAAAGAGATTAGAAAGTGACAGCTATCAGAAATATATTAAATCCGTGGAAAGTTCTATAAAAACGAATCCCCAATATTTCTGGAAATTTGTCAAAAAAAAAGGCGTAAGACAAACAGTTTTCCCAACACTATTAAGCATGACAATGATGTAGCCAGCGGAGGCAACGCTATTTGTAACCTTTTTTCTAATTACTTCTATTCGACTTTCCTACAACCTTCTTCAAATCCACCCAGTGTTAATATTTCAAGTCCACCCAACTCAGTGTCAGATATAACTAACGTAAATATTGAACATCTAAGATCAAATACAAAGGGAACAGGCTTTGATGACGTTAGCACAAAGATATTAAAAAATGTTTCAACCACTATTGCACCCGTTTTATCATACATAGTGAATTTAAGCGTATCTGCTGGAATATTTCCAAATAAATTAAAAAATACTGTAGTTAAACCAGTATTTAAGAAAATGACAAGAGCGATGTTGCAAATTATAGGCCGATAGCGCTCATACCGACAATTTAAAAAAAAATTGAGAAAGTCATAAGTCATAGTCTTAATGATTTCTTTGAAAAAAATAAAATATTTACAGAGAAGCAAGTCAGCTTTCACACGTGACAACGTCTTATAAATTGGTTTGCCGGGTGACACTTCAAGAAACTGCGTTACGCTCCGCTCACGTTATGCGCTCACAATGAGAGCGAGTGAGAGGCCCGCGTCCCGCCTAAGAGCGAGAGAGACAGACATAAAAAGTGAAAGGCACGCGTCTTTCATCCTTCTTCCTACTATACGAATGAATATTCACATTAAAATTATTTTACCACTCAAAGTCATTGTCACGTAAAACTTTCGCCCGTATACCGACTTTACAGGCAACAAATTTTTTGTCAAATGCGAGTAATTTGTGTACATTGTTGGCGATTTATTAAATATGATTTTAGGAGATTGAGAACATTTCCCCGAACTCCATATGCTTCTAATTTATTTAAGAGGATGCCGTGATTAACATAGTCAAAAGCTTTAGTTAAATCCATGTAAAGAGCAGATACTAAGTGCTTATTGTTAAGACCTGACATTATACTTTGTAGAAAATTAAAGACAGCTAGGTTAATGCTGAGATATCCGAAGTTATTAAACCATTAATGTCACTAGATCCCAATAAATCAGCGGGGCCTGACCATGTACCTGCTCTCTTCCTTATAAACTGTGCAGAATCTATTTCAGTACCAATAACCTTGCTTTATATAAAATCTTTATATGAATGTACTATGCCGTCAATATGGAAGTTATAACACTTGTGCACAAGAAGGGTCCGAAAACAGAAGTTCAAAATTATCGGCCTATATCTAGCTGTGTTTAGTTGCTAAAGTATTCGAAAAAATCATTCACACACAACTGTACGCCGAACTATCGAAGTCTTTCAACGATTTTCAGCATGGTTTTCTTAGAGGGAGATCGACTGCCTCCAACCTTATACTTTTCCATGATTACGTCACTGACAGTATGAGCCAGGGTAAGCAGGTTGATGTCGTTTACACTGACTACAGCAAATGTTTTGACAGAATCGATCATTCTGTCCTACTACTCAAGCTTGAATCATCAGGAATAAGAGGAAATCTTTTAAGATGGTTTCATCCTATATTTCTAATAGAACACAAGCAGTAGCAATGAGTAATTACACATCAGGATGGATTATAGTGCCTAGCGGAGTCGCGCAGGGCTCTTTGTTGGGTCCATTGCTGTTTGTAGTCTTTGTAAACGACATTCGTGAATGCTTCCATTCCTCGAGATTAATCTGCTTTGCTGACGACATGAAAATCTTTACTTCCATTTATTGTGATGCAGACGTCAAAGCACTGCAGGCCGACTTGTTCGGGCTTGACGAATACTGTGCAAGAAATAAACTGGACTTAAATCCGTCAAAGTGTTCGGTTGTCACTTTCACCAGGAAAAAATACACTGTTTCCTGCGATTATTATGTTAGAGGGCATAAACTTTGTAAATCTAATACAATACGTGATCTAGGCGTTATCTACGATTCCAAGCTTTTGTTCGAGGAACATGTGGACAGCATCATCAAAAAGGCCTCTCAAGCAATTGGTTTTGTGTTTCGTACCTCAACCTGTTTTCATGATGCTAAAACGGTTAAAATTTTATATTGCACTTTCGTCCGTAGTATACTCGAATATGGCTCTCAGGTATGAAACTCCAGATATGAAAAATATATGAATAGAATAGAAAACATTCAAAGAAGGTTTATTAGGTATTTGTGCTACCGTACAGGATACAATTATCAGTCTGACAATTATTTAAAAATATGCGCTAAATTTCACCTTCTTTCTCTTCACATACGACGTAAAATTGCAGACGTAACATACTTGCTAAAAATTATTTCGAGTCATATCGACTGCACTGAATAACTCACTAAAGTCAATATAAATGTCTCTTCAAAATCTAACCGGCACTACACTCCCATTCACTTACCTTATGTGCCATCAAACTATCGGCAGAATAACTTCATGTGGCGAGCTGGCAAGACACTACACTTAAAGAGCAAGTTATATAATATCGATGTATTTAATGCAAGGCTAGTTTTAGTGAGACGTTTGCTAAGCCGAGATTTCTTTATGAGCTATCGAGTGGCTATGTAATGTTACAATAATAACAATATTGTTTTGTATAAAATCACGATAAATTAATAATAATTGTGTGGCAAAAATTATGATTAATGTGCTATGGCCTTGTACCCATGGTTATACGTCACCTTACGCTGTATCATATCTGTGAGGACCTGTAATTGCCTTTGTGTTGCAAACGTTTTATTTTATTGAAATTTTATGTGCTGGTGGTCTTCCTTAGAATAAATAAATAAATAAAATATGCTGTGTACTGATGACTTGATTATAATAGGTCGAAATACCTGGTACCTATTTGAAGGTTGATTAATAGATGGTACCTAGGAAAAGGGAAATTAATTTAGCTGTTAGTGATTGTGAGCGCGTTCATCATCGTTTTCTTTTATAGATATGTAAGTCCAGCATGACAATGTCTATATAACCAGTCACAAAAACTACATCTCACTGTGCCTAGGAGTGCACCTAGAACCGTTGGTCATGGTTGTTATGAAAATCTTTACGCGAGTTAGTTGCTTCAATTATTAGTATTCGTCTCGGGGAGCACGTTAAGCTGTTCGTTCCCTTTCTCATGAAGATCTTTGGCGGTTCTCATTGGACAACCATGGAATATCGCTATCACTTTAGGTCATGGAGATCAGACGTCAGTCGTTCCGTGTGAAATAAAATTGTATGTCAAATCTGGTAAGAGTAGTAAGTGGACCCTGGGCTCCAAGGTAAAAGTCTGGGATAAAACCGGAATAACTCTAGGCCTACCCGTCGGGATTTGAACCAAATGACCTGCACCTGGCAGTCAGTAATTGGTGTCCTTTAGTACTCTAACTAAAGGACACCAATTACTGACTGAGAGCCATGCAAGCCTAGTGGCTAGCGTGGCTGTAAGACATAATTATGGATGACTAATATGTCGTACAGCTGGTAAAACTATAAAATATTAAATAATTTTGGAATAAGATTGCCATTATCATTCTATTAAAGCTAAGTAATGAAAATCTTCATAATTTTCATATTACGTAACCCAATTCGTAGATTAATGAGGAAACATAAACATAATTAACATGAACTAGAATATTCTCTGCCTGTTTATACCTTCGTACGTACGCGTGATACGGTTTGCGGTTTTAAATATGTGGATTTTGTCATTACTTGTTGTAAGTGGCGACGCGCCATGGATAATTTATAGGAATATACATAATTATTTATACGCTCAATAAGGAAGCTTTATCAATTTGTCTCTAAACTTGCGGCAACGGCTTAAGTATGTCGCAGAACGTTAAACGCAGTTTATTGTAATCAGTTTGGATACTCTTAGCTTTTCGTGCTTAAAACTATTAGATGATCATTCTGAGTAACAAATCGCTTAGTAAGTAATTATATAAATGTTATAATA
Organism: Euclidia mi; assembly: GCA_944739405.2. Lineage (NCBI taxonomy): Eukaryota > Metazoa > Arthropoda > Insecta > Lepidoptera > Erebidae > Euclidia > Euclidia mi. Next base: position 78,304,618 of record OX123187.2, on the reverse strand, counting down.
TAAAATAAAATTATAACAAGACAAAATGTTACCAAACTAAGATAAATATGAATTTGGCGGCTGCCTGCCAGTAGCTACTGGTCCTTTTTGTTGGAGCGGAAGAGAGCGAAGGCATAGAATATAACAGAAATAATTGCGTAAAATCTCCACAGTGAAGATTTATTTAATTCTTTAGATTTAGAAGATAAGATTAGATATTGAAGCGATTCTCGTAGCCGCAATGGAAAGCCACACGGAATGAAACAGATACGATTATAATTTTCTGCCTTAATTTGTAGAATCTTTTAATACACACAATATTCTGCAATTCTACCCCAACGCATATTTGCCATTGCCCAATAAATGGCAACGTCCGCACTGGGATGACTTTCAGTAATAAATAAAAGACAACCAGATACGATTTATAGATTACACAAATTCTTCTGCAAGATGCGACTGCAACAACTCACGCAACGCACTGCCAGTGTGCTTTGGGTAAATATAAACCTCACTGTTAATCTTGAAGGTCTTTCATTTCTCACCTTATTCCGACCCACGCAAATGCTAACAAAAATGATATTTTTATACTTGTCTCTACATAATACATTTATATTAGTTAGGGGACCCTACTAATCAAATAAGACCCAAGCTACAGGATACGGCAGCCCCCCCCCGTGGGATCTCCACCTTGTCGTGGTGGGGGGGCTTAGTAACCGTGGATTGGTGACCCGCGGTGAAGCTAAGAGGGATCCAGGAGGGGACGCTCCGCGTGGGCTTGACGGAGGCCTGCGCAGGATGCGTCCAAAGGGCGGGTGCGAGGGACAGTTCTTCTGTCCCTCGCAGTCGGGTGCGGTCACGGGAGGAGAGGCGTGTCGGTGTTGCGTTGCCGCGCGCCCTATCTCCCGCGACCAAATGGAGGCGCACCATCGTTGCGTCGCGGTGGGGCCGCAGAGGAAGAGGAGATGCGGTGTTGCGTTGCCGTCCTCCCTATCCTCTGCGGCCGCTGAGTGTTTTGGCGGCGGAGCCCAACACCTTCATCCGCCGCCAAGGGGGTTTTGTTCGGGGCCCGCCTGACCATCTGGCGGGCCAATACCCGTCGGGGGGTAGTGACGAATGCTTATGCGAATCCCTACCCTCCGACACACGGGTACATGAGGAACACGGGTTGGTTTTTAGTCAGTAAGAGTCTGACAGTCCCCTTCGTCCTTCCCCCGGGGCGGAGGGACTCCATGAGGATTTTCCAACCCGATACCAAAAAAAAAAAAAAAAAGGATACGGCAGCCGGCACAAATGTTACTTTTCATTATAAATCCGTCATATTATTGCAAAGCAACAAACCTCATTTAGGCATCGCCTCAGGCCCCTTGTGTTATAAAGGAAAAAGCACAACCAGCAAATAATATAAGGATATTAACACTACGGGAAAACAACGTCACCCAATTATGGACTTTATGTCTGCGGCAAAAGAGTCAAATATACATGAATAGTGCAACTAATTAAAATGTAATTTGATCGACGTCGAAATTTTATTAATTATTGAAATACCTTGGAGGAGCATTCGCTAGGCAAGCATCATTAAATGTACGTGAGTCTCAAACTTATACGAAGAGGGAAAATTTACAACAATATTTAGTAAGGGTTAAAATTTGTGGCGTCGTTTTAATCTGTGTGTGTAGTGAAAAAGAGTAAAAGTCCAAAAATTCATCTTTACAGGAGAGGCGAATAACGCTCGGCGCGCTCGTAAATGGCACACGTTAGTGCTCATTTCATTCATATAACTTTCAAATTAAAAACAAATGTTACATTTTAAGGGTTAACTTTTAATTATCTTTCCAATAATTATGTTATTTTTCTTCTAAAATTATTAGTCTTACAGATAGATACTTATGCCAGCCTCCATAATTGGGTATAAAATAAGTTCAACCCATTCTCACAAAAGCTAAGTAACTTTTCTATAAGTGATAAAGGATACGCATTTGGAATGATTTTTAGGGTTCCGTACCTAAAAGGTAAAAAACGGGACCCTATTACTAAGCCTCCGCTGTCTGTCTGTCTGTCACCTGGCTGTATCTCATAAACCGTGATAGCTAGAAAGGTTAAATTTTCATAAATTATGTATTTCGGTTGCCGCTCTAACAACAAATACTAAAAATAAAAAATGAAAATATTAAGGGGGGTCCCATAAAATAAACGTGTTTTTTTTCAAATTTTTTGCCCAAAATTACTAACGGTAACAGGTAGACGCTTAAAATTTTCACAGAATATGTAGTTGTATATTACCTTTCAAAATAAATAATCAAGTAAAAAAAAGTAAATAATAAAGGGGGCTTCCATACAACAAACGTAATTTTTAAGCAATTTGTTACTCGATCTTAATAAACAGGTAGGAACTTAAAAAATATTTAAGTATACATACAACAAACGTGATTTTCTTTTATAGAGGATGGGACAGAACCCTTTGTGCGCGCCACTTATCCAATTTTTATAATATCTAGCCTATAAATGTAAAATAAAAACTTTTAAATAACTATAATATTCTGTTTATTATTGACTTTTCATACAAGGTGAAACAAGCGTGATCTTTTTTAATATTTGGGAGTTGTCTCCTTTTTCACATGCTTGTGAGATTTAATTTTGGATAGGTACATCATGACTTAAATAAACAGTATAAAACTAAATAAAAGAAAATAAAAGATATAAGTACAAAATGTACTTCTATCTTTTATTCGGTAAAAACATGAAATTGAAATGTAATCATAATAATTTTTGTTAAAAGCAGACAAAATTTCTTATACAGATCATTAAGATAATAACAGAATTAATAAAACAATCTTTCAAGTAATGAGTTACTGTACACGATCATCTTCGTCATTTAAAAGATGATGAGTAGCAGGTATATTTTCATCATTCAAAAGATGGCTATTATATAATGATAAGGAATAATCAAATACCTACATCAATTAAGTGCAAAAATAACATAAAATCTCTTTTTGTTCTTGAGCTAAATAAAAAGGACCATCACCACGCTGTAGCATACAGCGTATGATGATGACTTTCAGTTTTCTATGCACCATATGCTACTCATCTACATTGTAAACCTTATTATGAAATGTTGGAAACTATCCCTTTATATATTTTAAGACAGATGAGTCAGATAAATTAAATATTTTCTTAATTTTTCCTCCATTTTTGCCTATAGATGACTTGCATAATCTACAGCATGTTGGACATGCATTTCTTCCTTGACAGCCTTGCGCAGTTTACGACTTAACTTAAATCTTTCCTAATTTGCCTCACCGTAGCACTGTGATTCAATAAGACGACTACACCTACTATTTATACCACGCTGGCTAGACCAGAGCTGGTATAGGGTTTGATCTCGAGGTTTCCGTGTCTTCGCAAAAGGACTATTAGGTTCATGTATTTCTCTTTGTCGCCTGTTCATGCTTGTTATGTTTTTTTCAGTATTCCCCGTTGTGACTTGCAAAAGTCGCAAGCGAAGATATTATATGCGTTTTACAACTTCTAATCTTTCGATACGTATTGCAAACGAACAAGGTTTCTTTATTCTTGTCGATGTAGGTATATTACCACCGCCTTAAATCAATTTATCGGTAATAAGTTGTATAAATTTCGGAACTTCATCAAAATCATTTAAAAAGCAAGTTTTATAAATGCGGCGCGACTGAAAATTTAATTTTAGTAGTATTCTTATATTTTACTATAGACTCACGCCTGCATCCGGGCACCGGAGAGGTAGGCAGAGATGCAATATTACATCCACATTTTGGCATATTATGTATTTGTAGGTTAAGCAAGGCAAGCGTATTGCCATTACTGGACGCTTTTCCTCTGTGCCGCTACTGAGAATCCGAAAAACCCAGTAACACTTTTGCCCGACCCGGGATTTCCTTATCAGCAGACGCATACGCCATCAACTAGACCACAGAGGCAGTCAATTCTCATTTACAAAACAAAGTATTCTTGGCGATGGGTGTAAGTTTGGCTACTTCAACTTTTGGTTCAATAATCCTAATATATTGTAATGTAGTCTACGCTTCAGTAAAATTCAAAATATTTTTCTTAATTCTACCGACATCCTTTCACCACATTTCATTCTACATTTGTAGTGTTTTTAAATAAAGGACGTTGTAATAAAGAAATAATAGTTTTAATGAACTCACTTGATACAATCATGTGCTTAATCGTACAAGGTTGACCAAAAAAAAAAAAGTTCACCGGCACGCAAGTGAGCATAGACAAAAAAAACATTATGGGTGCGTTCTATTTCTCACACCCACCCCAGAACGCAATCCCATCCTCAACACACAATATAAATGCTTATCTTCAGGTGTACCCTTGGTTAAGATATCAGAAATATTTTGTTTACCTTTTACATAACAGAACTTCAACTTTAAATTATTAACATGTTCCTTTAAAAAATGATGCCTTATATCTATATGTTTGGACCTTGGTAAATAACAATCATTAGCAGTGAGTTTGATAACAATTTGGGTGTCGCTGTAGATGGCCAAAGTATGATCGCGTTGTCCGCCAAGCTCCCCTTGCAGTTGCTGCAGCCACAACGCCTCCTGTGCCGCTGCCGACATGGCCATGTACTCCGCTTCTGCAGTGGAGAGGGCTACGGTCTGTTGTTCCCGCGAGCCCCAAGACACGGTGCCACCCTGCAAAATAAAAATGTATCCCGTTCACGAAATACGGTCACGGGTGTCACTCGCCCAATCTGCATCACAGTAGCCTGGGATTTCATCTTGATCATTCTTGGTATAAGTAAGTTTATAATGTTTAGTACCCTGTATATCTCATTATCTTTTTCACGGCTGTCCAATGCTCAGATTTTGGTTTCTTATTATATCGACTGAGGGCATTCACACCATATGAGATGTCTGGTCTTGGTCCTTGAGCAACATACAATAAGTAGCCTATAGCATGCTGATAAGGGCAATCATATGGAATTTCATTGTTATCATCAAACTTGAGACCTACTTCTATAGGTGTTTTTGCTGGCTTTCAATTTGTCAGGTTGAATCTTGATAATATTACACCTATTTACTTCTCCTAGTCCAATGTAATTTTATTATTTTCTTTATTTATATTTAAGCCCACACATTGCTTTGCTTCACCAAGATCTTTCATTTCCAATTTCAAATAAAAAAAATCTTAAGTTCTTCAGTAATTGCTAGCTGAGAGCTGAAAATAATAGTATCATCGACCTAAACTGCAATATAAATTCTTCTATTGTTATCAAAATAAACACATGGAGCAGTCTTCGACTGCTCAATTCCCATTTCCTTCAGGAATCTGCTTAACTTTGCATTCCAGAGTCTGCTCGCCTGTTTGAGCCCATACATAGATTTTAGTAAGTGGCATACCTGATCTCCTTTATTATACATCGCAGGCTGGAGGATGTATATCTCTGTGTCAATGTTTTCCTGTAGAAAGGCCGAAACAGCATCCATTTGTGCAATGTGTAGATCATGCTGGGATGTTATTGCGAACAAGTAGCGAATGGATATTATTTATAATGGATATAAATATTTATATCCATTATAGATAATATCCATTCGCTTCGATATATAATGGATATAAATATCTTACCACTGGAGAATAAATTTCTTGGTAATCTATTCCTCTCCTTTGCGCGTAACCTTTTATAACAATTCTAGCTTTGAATCGAGTAATATTTCCCTGCTGATCTGTTTTTGTTTTAAATACCCATTTGCTAGGTAATGCTTTTTTGTTACTGGGGAGGTCAACAAGCTGCTATGTCTTGTTTTCCATCAAGGAGTTATATTTCTCATCCATCGCACTTTTCCACGCACCTGCATGCGTGGATGAAAGAGCTTCCTCTACACTTTGGGAATCCGAAACACCTGTGTATAGACAAAATAATCCCATTTTGTCCTCATGAACTCTATTACGTGGCCTAAGTGTAATATTACTTATGTGTTGGTTCTGCTGCGGTAATGGTCTTAGGGGCTGGTAACTGTCATCAAAGTTATCAGAGTCAGTTTCATTCTCACTTGAATCTCCACATTCGGTTCCTTTCAAAATAGGCTCAATAACTGGTCTACTTGACTGAGGAATAGACTCTCTTGGTTGCTGTCTTTGTTCTGAGTGAGCATGATCTTCTTATTTCATCGCCTCATTATCAATAGGGTTTACTGAAATTGAACATTCATTAGTCGGACTGAAATTTTCAAAGAAAATAACATTCTGCTCTTTGTGACCTGATGATTTAATGGATTTATAATACGATACCCTTTCGTGTTTTTGCAGTAACCAACGAATATCATCTCCTATGACTTTCTTTCCCATTTCAGACGTTTTTCCTTCGGAACGTAAACCATCACTTTCGAACCAAATATTCTAATATGATTCAGTCTGGGTTCCTTTCTTGTCCACATTTTATATGGAGTAGTATCTCCTAGTACTTTAGTAGGTGATCTATTAATAATGTATGCGGCTGTGGCTATAGCTTCAGCTCAAGTATATTTCTCTAAATTTGCATAAAAAATCATGCATATAGCCTTCTCTACTAAGGTACGATTCATGCGCTCGGCAAGGCAATTTTGCTGAGGTCTGGTGGGTGATTCCACAACTAGCCAAATACTTCTCAAAATTGAAGTTGCAATACTCTTTACCATTATCTGTTCTTATGACTTTGATTGTATGATTCAGTTGATTCTCTTTTTGTTTATCCTTTAAGAAATAAATATGGACCATTCTAGTGAAATCGCCAATAAAAGAAATAAAATATTTCATACATCCGTAAGACACACACTCCATTAGCCCGCATAAGTCAGAATGAATAGTTTCTAATGGCTTTGTTGCTCTGGATCCTGCTTACTTGAATAGTAACCTTGATTGTTTTCCTTCACAGCAAGTGGAACATAGAATATCCTTCTGTGAATCCAGCGACAGCTTAACGACAGCTTCAGAGATCTCCAAAACATTCCACAGACAATGGTTCCCTATTGGCTACTGTGATGGTCTTTACCGTTGGCTCTCGAATGTTGTACATCAAATCTTTGTTACTGACCATGTGGGCTGAGCACCCACTGTCAATAAACCATTTTGAATTATTATCTGAAAAACCTGAAACGGCTAGAAAAGCTGCAACAAAACTTTCTTTTTTTCAATATTTTTGCTCACTGTCTTCTTTGTATGTTTACAAAACTTTGCCAAGTGTCCAAAGCCATTACAATTATAACGTCTTCGGATTATAATGTTTATTCTGATGATGTTTCTTTTTGAAATTAGAATAGAATGCACTGCTTGAATTCTCAGTTTTCACTTCCTATAGCAACTTGGTTTTTATGAAGTCCGCACTGATAGTCGCACCTGAATTTTCTAATCCCGTAATCATGGGTTTGTACTCATCGGATAAGCCTGCCAACATCAGAGTGCCAAGCCACTCATCCTTCACCTCGAAGTCGATGTTTCTCAACTTATGTGCGGCACCCATCAGTCTGTTGACATAATCTTCAACACCGGCACATGATTCAAGTGATGTGTTGATGAGCTCCTTCAACAAGCCCACCTTTCTGGCCAGCCCATTGTCATCAAAGGCTTTATGTAGGCTGTCCCACACCTCTCTGGCAGTTTTACACTCCTGAACATGGACATAGTTTTGAGTGTTAATCAACAAAATGAGTTAGGATTTTGCCTTCACATCCTTCACTGCGTCGACTATTTTTCCTTCACTATGTTCTATGCAATCCTACAAACCTTCGTGCTCCAGATATGACTTGATACAAAATTTCCACGTTGTGAAATTATCTCGTCCATTAAATTTTTCGATATTAAACATATGATTTGAGCTCATTTTGGGATTGCAATTCTCGCGTAGATATGCAAATATCCTATAAATATTCTGAGAACAGTGAAAACTCAGGTTATATGTGACCGTGTGACCACGCCGACCATATAACCTCACCTTGCACTTTTCTTGCAAACTTTCGGTAAAACTGCAGATTACGTCGGAGTCCTTTATTGCCAACCGCGCTCTGCTACCATGTAGGGTTTTCTTTAAATAAAGGACGTTGTAATAAAGAAATAATAGTTTTATTGAACTCACTTGATAAAATTATGTGCTTAATCGTACAAGGTTGACCAAAAAATAAAAAGAGTTCACCAGCACGGAAGTGAGCATAGACAAAAAAAACCATTATGGGTGCGTTCAATTTCTAACAACATTGCGCAACAGATTTCATTTTTCTTTTTATTAACTGCTTCTCCTTATCTGCAGTGTAACTCTGTCTTAGGTTTCGCTTTTTTTCTATTGGTTCGGTCTACTTGCGTTTACGGAATTGATTTATTTCCTACTTTATTTATCCTAAAACGTATGACCTCTCACACACTGTCTTCTCCCACCCATACTATCAGTTCTGCTATCCTTGCAAATACGACTTGTACCGGTTCTCACGTGAAGCGAATCCGATTATTAGTGTTATTTATGTGAATAGCGATTTTAATCGAGTTATACTCAATATTTGACGCAAAAATTGGCGTTTACGGGTTAGTGCCCAGTATATCATTATTCACTTGGCACTTTAGGAGATATATGCATATTTATGTCTAGACACACACATAAAATATGATGTCGGCGATTTATATGTCCAGTTAGATCATTTATAACGATTATAAATCCAAACGTTTTGTGGTAACTAACACAAATATACTTATACCAATTATTTTTGTCATTGACTGCCTCCGTCGTCCAGTGGATAGCGTATGCGACTACTGATCGGAGGTCCCGGGTTCGATTCCCGGGTAGGGCAAAAGTGTTACTGTGTTTTTCCGAATACTCACTAGCAGCCCGGAGTCTGGTGATGTGCCCGGTAACGGCAATAGGCTCGCCTTCTATTACGTGGGACCTAAAAATTCATGGCGAAATGTGGGTGTAATATTTACACCTCTGCCTACCCCTTCGGGGACACAGGCGTGAGACTATAAATACATAAAAAAAAAATTTTTTTATCAATTTTTTGTATAACTGACTGCACAGTTGGCCACCGCTTTTTAAGCGGTCGCCTCGCCGCGCCGCTTGACACTGCGCCGAGTGTTGTGGGTTCGATCCCCACACGAGACACCACTTTGTGTGATCCATAAATTGTTGTTTCGAGTCTGGGTGTTCATTGTGTCCGTTAGTTGTACGTTTGTAAAGTCCCCAGCGACACAGGATTTAGTCCTAGTGTGGGAGTTCTCTTTAAAAAAAAAACTTATACCCCTTTTCACAAGAAAACTTCTTTATTAATAAAGATATTTAAATATATTTACACCAACGTATAGAGAATATTTATGTTAACAATTTGGTATTATTTATCTCATTTTCGCCAAAATTGGACTTGTAAACTTTTTCACTAGATCCACAGTTGTACCTAAACTAGTTAACTAGATTAATATTATGAAAAGTATGACTATAAAGGTATAATTATAATAATGTAACGAAATGAAGATTTTCGCCTTGTTGTTGTTAATATAGCTCATATTATGGATGGTTATTAAATTATTCAAATTCAAATATCATAAAACGAACAAAAATGTTACAACTTGTAGTGCTAAATATATACTATTATTATTATAATACTTACAATTTTAGAAGCCTTAGCAACATATAAACCCTACTTTGAAGCCGACAAAGCCAAAAATATATAATATTTTATTATAACATACATACATACATACATAGTCTCACGCCTATAACCCCAAAGAGGTAGGTAGAGGTGTATTTTTACAGCCACTTTTCGCCAGATATATTAGTCCCACGTAATAAGGGGCGAGCCTATTGCCGTACCGGGCACATTTCCAGACTCCGTGCCGCTACTGAGAATTTTACATACACATATATACATAGATAACGTCACGCCATTTATCCCCGAAGGGGTAGGCAGAGGTGTATTTCTACACCCACTTTTCGCCAGATATACTTTAGTCTCACGTAATAAGGGGCGAGCCTATTGCCGTACCGGGCACATTTCCAGACTCCGTGCGGCTACTGAGAATTTCATGACAGAAAAACCCAATAACACTGCCCGACCCAGGAATCGAACCCGGGACCTCCCGATTCCACGCGCACATTTATGCCGCGAGACCAACGAGGCAGACGTATAGGGTTTGATGTCGAGTTTTCCGTCTCTACTCAAAGATGGTATTTGCATCGTGTTATCCCTTAGTCGCCTCTTACGACACCCACGGGAACAACGACAAAAAATGTGAGTCTTGAGGAACAGCTCAAAAAAAATTGAATCTTGAGGAACAGCTCAAAAAAATGTGTCTCTTTAGCTGTTCATGCAGACAACAAATTATCAAAAGTCGGTGCATTCGTGGCAACCTATATACTTAACTATTTTCTGTATAAATCTTGGCCATAATATCTTTCCAAAAATATTAGACCATTACACTGACCAAACCCCATCATTATAAATTTATGTTATGGTTACAGCAGGTAGCTGAAACTTTTCGGTCTTCCTGTTTGTGGTTAAAATTTGACCGCCAACTCAAATGTCTATTTTATAATGTGCCTTACTTTATACAATGGTGAAAGGCAGAATTGGCAAAATAATACTTTTAATAAAGAAAAAAAAATAAGGATTATAATTGAAAGATCACACGAACCGTTTTTATTTTAATGATAATTATGTTTTACGAATACAACTAACACAAACAATCTATTTTCGATTTTTTTATTCAAAACATGTCTTGTAAATAAATAACGCTCTTGAGACGTCTCGCCATTTTTTTCTCACTTCTATAAATAAATCATCCAAGATTGCTTAGGGCCAAAGCTATTTTCAATCCAAACTCTTCTACTACTAAAACTAAAGCAATTCATTTATATATTCACTTCAGTATTGTGACAACGTAATGCCCAATTTGCGACTTACATTCTGAATATGGCTTTTGTGCTCAGTTGCCGTTACGACACACGTACATCACCAATATATTAATATGTGTCCTAAACAAAATACGTTACTCTTTATAAATATCTCCAGTTTCACAATTTCGCTTAACATCTTTGCTTACCTCTTAAATTAATTCTGCCTTCTAATTCACGTTATTACAACCGTGAAGATATGTACTAAGACGGTAAAAATACACGTCTATAAACAATAGGGGCATTTGAGAATTTACGCGTTGTATAAAAGGCTCGCCGTAATTCCACTCAGTTGCGTAAATTTACGCAAATCAGTCAACTGACACGTATTTACGCAACGAACGTTAACTACGGCGATGGGAGTTGAGAATAAATGTTTTAAAAATTGTTCGACGCGCCGTGACGCAATCGTTTCTCGTTAAGCGATGAATTTATTAATGTGAAATGTATACGAATTTGGAACGTATGTGGATATTTTGTTTTGTATGACGAAAAACTTGTTCGTGGTAGTATTTCGTGCCTGCAAGGATCTACCTCAATGTTTGTGTACTTGTTTAATTTATGGCTACGGCTATTTGCAACGCAGGAGCTGCATTTTGCAGCTGTCGGATTTGCGAAATTTATTATAATTAGTTAGCCGTGTTTGGGTTTGGCTGTTGAGTGGCGGAATTATCTGCTTGTGGGTGAAAACATTTGCGTTGGTTGTTTGCATAGGTAGCTAAATGCAATATTATGTCGTCAAACGTCTGCATTCCTGTCATAGTAGAATAAAGGACAGTTGCGTAGAGTGCCATTAATATTAGTTCTGTACCTTTTTACTCCAGGTCTATGTGGTGACGGACTAAGAAAAGAAAGTATCACTACTCTGTTTTATTCTTTAGGATCGTAAGAGGCGACTAAGGAAAATTCTCGAAGCAAATAATACTTTGTTTAAAGACGGAGAACATAACATCAAATAATTACGCTATTAAGATCAAATCAAATCAAATCATTTATTGCATTTCATGTGTACATAGTTGTTACATTTTGAATATCCATAGTATCTTTATACATGAAATTCTGTCAGGGCACAGCAATTTTAAAATATGAATGAATTTATAACAATTAATTTAAAAAAATACCATATTGCTTTTATGTTTTAATTGCCTTACCAGCATTATGCTACAATTTTATTTTCTATTAGTAAATATAGGTACATTTCATTTCATTACATAAATAATATTAGCAATTACCTAATTAAATAAGTATACAAGAATTAATTAATTAATCAAATTTCAATAATAGAATTAATATTCATTATGTAATTTTTTAGGATTATGTCAAACATTACAAAACTACTTAAAACAAAACAATTTATATTCAATATGTTAATTTTAAGCATTATGTCAAACATTACAAAATTATTAACTACCTACATTTACATTCTTATGTCCTATCATCGAAGAATTCTTTTAAGCTATAGTAACATTTTTGTGTTAAATATTGTGTTAATTTATATTTTTGAACATACTATAGCTTGAGCAGTCTTTACCTACTTTCGGGATTTTATTAAATATCTTTATTGCCATTACATATGGGCCCGAACGAAACAGGGCTAATGTTTACAAAGGCAGTGCCAGTCTGTTTTGATGTCCTAGATTGCGGGGTTGCTTAAGGCTGTCTTTTACCTGGGAGAATATATTCGAGTGTTTCTTGGCAAAAAAGGCAGATGTCTAGGATATAAATTGACGTCAGTGTGAGAATTTTGAATTTTATCAAGTGTGGCTTGCAACTTTCCATACTATCTGTATTTGCCAAGATACGTATACACTTTTATTGAAGTATGAATATTAAGTTAGCCTTTGTACTATTTCCACATAACTTTTTATTTATTTATTTAAACTTTCCTGCAAACAATTTGCATAAGGCGGACTTAATGCCTGAAGCATTTTCTGCCAGTCAACCTTCAGGTGGTTCAGAGATGATGTAGCAGGTGTAGAATTGAGAGTAAAACTTACATAGATGTTGATTAATACTTATCTATAATATATAAAAAATACATATTATATGAATATATAAGGACAGAATACGTAGATACAATATAAAAAATACTTAAATATAATATATACATATATAATAAATATATACAATTACTGACTAGTGAGAGCTCCAGACAATGATTCCAGAAACAATCTGCGGACTCTAGATTTAAAGATAGCACGGCTCGGGCTCGTCCTGACCTCCAGTGGGAGTGCGTTCCAAAGATGTATGGACTTGACAGTGAAAGATGAATGTAGGCGACTAGATCGATGGGAAGGACAAAGAAGAAAAAGATTATTAGAGGAACTTAGCTGCTTAGTGTGAGTGGAGCATAGATATTTAAAGTTAGGCATCAAGTAAGAAGGTGCGTTAGGAGAGTGGAGAAGAGAAAAAAGGGTAGTCAATGCTCTTAAGTTCCGGCGCTGACGAATTGGTAACCAATTCAGTTGGGACCGGTAATTTGATACTTGATCAAATTTACGAAGATTGGAAATGAACCGAATGCAATTATTGAGAAGTCGGTCAAGTTTGTTGAGCAGATCTGCATTCAGGTCGAGATAACATACATCACCATAGTCAATAACAGGGAATACCAAAGTTTGCACAAGCATTATCTTTGTCTTGATCGGGAGGAAATTCTTCAGGCAATAGAGAGAACGTAAAGTATTGTGACCACTTTGTTGCTGACTTTCGACACTTGAACTTTCCAGTCTAGAGTCGCATCGATGTGCAAACTGAGATCCTTAATAGAGGGGCTAAATGGTATCACAGAGCCATTAAAGATGATTGGGGGTAGTGAAGTAAAGTCTACACGTGCCAACATACGTGGACTTCCCACGACAATAGCTTGACACTTGGTGAGATTAACCCAAAGTCTGAATCTCGCTGACCATTCGTTAATCAAAACTAGATCTCGATTCACATCATCAATTGCGATGGATAGGTTGTCAACTTTCGCCTGGAAATAAATCTGTAAATCGTCAGCGTACAGATGATACGCACACCGAAGTTCATGAGTAATGAGATTGATAAATAGTGAAAAAAGAAGTGGAGATAAGATGCCGCCTTGTGGAACGCCAGAATCAGTTTCACACCAGTTGGAAGATGATTCCTCACTGCGAACCGACTGCTGGCGAAGATATGATGAGAACCATTCTAGCACCGCAGATGAGATCCGAAGGTGGAAAAGGATGGCCAGAAGACGTCATGACTGACGGTATTGAAGGCATTTGAAAAGTCAACCAAAGTCAGCACTGTGACTTTGGAATCCTCCACTCCTTCCCCAATATCGTCAGTCACTTTAAGCAAGGTAGATACAGTACTATGTCCAGATCTGAATCCGGATTAGAGTGGCTAAGGATATTGTTTTGATGCACGAACACGGACAACTGCTTATGTACGCCATTATGCCATATGTATACCATACATTATGCCATACCGAATCCATGAGTCTGGGTAATATGCAGTTAATGCCGATGTTGTATTCGTGGTCCTTTTTAATTCAGACAAGGCATATATAAACCTAGATAGTTTGCTACTGATAAGGTGTATGTGTGACTTCCAATTCAAATTTGTATCTATGTTGAGTCCAAGAAGTTTAAATGACTTTACGCATTGTAGTTTTTTTATATGTATTATTTATAGACTCACGCCTGTTTCCCCGAAGGGGTAGGCAGAGGTGTGATATAACACCCACATTTTGCCATGAATTTTTAGGTCCCACGTAATAGGGGGCGATCCTATTGCAGTACCGGGCACATTACCAGACTCCGAGCTGCTACTGAGAATTTCCTAACGGAAAAACCCAATAACACTTTGCCCGACCCGGGAATTGAACCCGAGACCTCACAATCCCACGCGCACATTTATGCCGCGAGACTAACGAGGCAGTATAGTTATATGTTATTATAAGAGTAGTTTATATTTACAGCGCGTTTTTGGTATGGTCTAAATTGCATTAACTTTGTCTTTTGAAAATTTACTTCAAGGTTATGATCATCTAGCCAGGTTATTATATTAGACAATATATTATTAATATCGTTGTAAAGATTTCTCTCATGTTCACATGGAAATATGACGGATATATCTTCGGCAAACAGGATGCTGACTGCATTAATTATCTTAGGTAAGACGTTTATGTATATAAGGAACAATAAACAACCTAGCACGCTACCTTGGGGAATGGAATTATTTATTTTGGCTCTCTCTGATCTTACATGTCATATTTCGCCAGTCTCAAAATTATGATATTCAATTTCAACGTATTGAAAACGATTCTAGATAGAAAATAATTTAGCGGATCTTAACTTATTTATTGTATTAATGCCTATTTGTTTCCGACGTTTAGCTCGTCTTGCACCGAGCGTGGTCGCGGAGAGACTGATGCGAGCTCAGCGCCGTCTTGTGGAAGTGCGGGTTTTGGCACCTACCCTCACTTGGTCTTTATTTAAGTTCGCAATTTCGGTAGTACTCCGACACACTACACTAATGACGTCTACACACTGTTGAGATTTATCACTGCGGCGGTGTTTACATTTGCTGATGACTGTATTCTAAGTAGCCGATAATCTATACCCATCCTTCCGGTTGAAATTGTTATATTTATTGATTTCTACCGCTTCACGTACTATCCTAGAGTAATAGTGACGATTGGTGGATAAGACTTGTGGTTGATGCAGTTCTATCCAGTGGTTTGGTCCAGTCTCCAACAAATGCTCAGCTATCGCCGACTCATTAATATGTCGGTTTTATACAGCTGCGATATGTTCCTTTACTCTTTCAGCGATTGTACGCTTAGTCTGCCCGATATATGAACTACCACAGCTGCAATCGACTTTGTTGACGCCAGGTGTTTAGAGAGGAATGACATCCTTTGGAGTACGCAGATTGTGTGCTATCTTAGAGAGTGGACTGTATACAGTCTTGATGGAATATTTCTTGAGTACTTTTCTTTTCTTTTAAAAAGACAACTCCCGCACTAGGAATAAATCCTGTGTCGCGGGGACTTTACAGACATATAACCAACGGACACAATGAACACCCAGACTCGAAACAACAAATTATGAATAACACAAAGTGTTGTCTCGTGTGGGGATCGAACCCACAACACTCGGCGCAGTGTCAAGCGGCGAGGCGACCGCTTAAACCACTACGCCAACCGTGCAGTCATTGTGTACTGTCCCAAATTTGTCCGTCACTCCCTTTAGATACGGTATGTAAGTGGGCACTCTGCTTACTTCAGGTTTACGCTTTATTTATTTTTTAATTATTTTGTATGATGTATACAAATCGCGAAAGTTTAAAATCAACGATTTTTGAGATATGACGCAAACCATTCGTGAACTACTCCTCGCACGCCTATACCGTTTAATTTATTTGGAAGTATGCTGTATGACACTCTGTCATACGCTTTGCTCATATCTAGCAGAATACCTATAGCACATTTTCTTTCGTTTAGTATATTGAGTATCTGCTGTATATACCTGTACACTGCGAAGGTTGTAGACCTTTCTTTTCTAAATCCATTTTGACTATCGTCAAAGACATGATATTTTTCACAAAATGAATAAAGACGTTTTGACAAGGCTGATTCTATTACTTTTGCAAAAGTAGGTAAGAAAGCAATTGGGCGGTAATTAGAACAGACAGTTTGATTGCCTTTTTTGTGAATTGGTTTTATGATAGCGATTTTTATAGATCTGGAAACACACCCGTTGAAAATGATTAGTTTATAATCATGGATAACGGCACAGCGAACTCCTTAGCACATTTCTTTATCAGTGTCGGTGGTAGTTCGTCATGACCAAAGCTATGCTTATTTTTTAACTTTTTTATCAAGAGGTATATTTCGCGAGGGTCGACTAGTTGTATATACTGAGTGTTCAGTTGGGACAATGACTGGACGGCCAGGTTGATCAACCGGGGTATTCCTAAAAGCGCAACTATTTTTGAGCGCTACTAAAAAAGCGCAACTACTTTATTCCACAAAGCGCAACCATTAGTTGCGCTCATAACTTAAAAAAAAAGTATTTTTTTATTCCACTAAGGAGCAATACTGCTGGTTAATAACTAACGGAGAATATCGCTGTGCGCCTGAGTTTTACCTATACCATACAATGCCTTATTTCTGATTCATGACCCTAACCAGGTTTTTTATTAGGCTACTAACTTCTGTTCATTTATGTTACCTTGTTACTTTTCAAAACATTTTACTGATTGATAACTTTGTTACCAGATTCTATAAACACTTCTAACCTCTGTTCATTTCTGTTATCCTGGTACTTTTGAAAACGATCGCCATAATATAATAAATAAAAAATGGGCAGATAGATGATTTAAAACTTTTATATATAATAAATAGTCCTTTATGAATCTATTATGCCCCTTCACTATTTTTCGACGTGGTTGCGCCTAGTGGAATAAAAAATTAATTTACTTTTTTTGAATTTATGAGCGCAACTAATGGTTGCGCTTTGTGGAATAAAGTAGTTGCGCTTTTTTAGTTGCGCTCAGAAATATTTGCGCTTTTAGGAATACCCCGATCAACCCGCACGCCCCCGACTCTAATGAAAAATCATTAAATACGTTTGCAATGTCGCCTGGGTTATTAATAGTTTTATTATTTATATTTAACTTTAGATTTTTCTAATTTATTTTTCTAGTTTTGTTTGTTCTCTCCTTTATAATTTGCCACATTGTTTTAGACACATTGTTACTATTTTTAATTTTTTCTATGTATGGTAACTTTTTTGATCGGGCAACAGTGATTTTCAAAACCTTTTCATATATTTTGTAATATTTTTCTAAGATGGGGTGGGGTTAGGGTTACGTGATAAAAATATTTTTAGTTGGCGTTTATGTTTACATAATTTTCGCAGTCTTGTAGTAAGCCATGTCTTTTTAGTGTTAGTTTTAATCTTTGTCTGTAAATTTGGAATGCATTTATTTAATATATCATAAACAGTTTTGTGGAACGATTCGTAGTTAGTATTAGTGTCCTTTGTGTCAGATATTATATTTTCCCAATTTATTTTTGTTATTTCATTTTTAAAATTCGTCATATTTTTCGCGTTAAATACTCTTTGCCTCGTAAACCAGGTTTCACGTTCCAGAGAAGAAGTGCTGGGTATCGAGATATTTATGTCTTTATGGTCTGAGAGATCGTATTCGGTTATATCTACATCACATCGCTTTTAACGTAAGTTTGTGCAAACTAGATCAATACAGTTGGCGGTTGTATTAGTGACTCTAGTTGGTTCGTTAACGTGTTGGTAAAAGTTATACCTTTTCAAAAGATTTAACAAACTATAAGTAGTATTTGATTTTTCTAAAATATTGACGTTAAAATCACCGCCGATGATAATATTTTCCTTTTTATCTTTCGATGACAATAATAGTAGAAGGTTTTCAAGTGAATTATAAAATATCTCTGACTGGCGGTTTTTCTGGGGCCAGTATACAACATGTAACAAGTTTAATGCACATCCTGAAAGTACTTTATTCAGAATCGGCTACTGAATCCATTTCTGACATTTTTAATATCATTTTTTTAACCCTAAAATAATTAAAATTACGTAAATTATAGTCACTCATTGCTTTGAAAAGGCGAAATATACGAAAATAAACCATAAGTCAACGTAGAACGGCTTCTTTTTAAATGCATTTGTTTAGTTGTTCCACGTACAGGAACGCACACATTAATACAACATAACAGTCGGTACAAGACAATAACACACAATTGACCACCAAAATATCTATCATCTTTCTTTCGCTTACGTATTAACAGCGGGAAAGAGCGAGACGTAATGTGTCTCACTTGTCACCGTCGCGTCGGTCGCCCGCGCTGGTAGGTACAGCGCCGGCCGGGCGGCCATTGTTGCGCTTAGATAAATAAAATTAGTCATCTACCTTGATTCTCTGTGAGTGTAGTGAAAAAAATGTTTAACAAGTTTACTTGTTTATTTACAAAATGTGTATTATCAACATGATGGTGCCCCTGCGCATTTTACGTAGAACGTTCGAGATCATCGTGAAGTCGAATACAAGGAGCGCTGGATCGATCGCGGCGGTCCTGTCCAGTAGCCTCCTAGGACGCCTGTCTTGACGCCCCTAGACTTTTGCTTTATGGGGACATACCTATTAAACCACTAGTTGATTGTGACGAGACAACAAGTGCCGGGGAGTTAAAATAAGATATCAGCTGCTTTTGAAACAGTGAAAACAAACATTGTGTGTGTGTGAACTAAAGGAATATTTAAGCCAGGTGGTGGACACCTGATGTCAGCATTTTAAAAAGAGGACGCCGAACAAGTGACAATAAGCCTGTGAGTCATTTGGTTATTCTATTATTGTAAAAAAAATATGATTCACAACTTTAAACACGCCGTTCTTCTTTAATTCTCTCATTGGTACCCTTTTACTTTAATTTCTAATGTATCAATAATGCTAACTAGGTATGATTTTTATGATTAAATTAAGATAGTCACAATAGCCAGTAACGATGTTAAAAAATGATAGACCGTATCGTATTTCGCTGTCGTTTGTTTACCACTGCAAACGTTTCGTGTGATTGTGTGCGTGCGCAGGTTTGTAGTGACCACGCATTTTACTTATAATCAAGTTAATACTTTCGATAAAAAACAATGTTTAGGCTAATAAAAAAAATATATCAATGCATGGTCAATCAATCATAATGCATGATTATAACAAGGTTTTCTAATTGGGATGTCTGAGGATGTGCGTTATTTCCGTTACACGTTGTATAACTACTATTACCAGATTTTATTTTATTTTATTTTATTTTATTTTATTTTATTTTATTTTATTTTATTTTATTTTATTTTATTTTATTTTATTTTATTTTATTTTATTTTATTTTATTTTATTTTATTTTATTTTATTTTATTTTATTTTATTTTATTTTATTTTATTTTATTTTATTTTATTTTATTTTATTTTATTTTATTTTATTTTATTTTATTTTATTTTATTTTATTTTATTTTATTTTATTTTATTTTATTTTATTTTATTTTATTTTATTTTATTTTATTTTATTTTATTTTATTTTATTTTATTTTATTTTATTTTATTTTATTTTATTTTATTTTATTTTATTTTATTTTATTTTATTTTATTTTATTTTATTTTATTTTATTTTATTTTATTTTATTTTATTTTATTTGTTCGGGACAAAAAACAGTTACATGCAAAATTTTACAAATGCTTTCTTAACCTAGATTGATATACACATAACCAGCACCATTGTCCACAAATTAACACAAATTATATTAAGAAACAAAACATACTTAAGGGAAAAAAAAAAAAGATTACATTAAATTTACGATAACAGTTCGAAAACCAATCGTTTGAATTTGCAACTTGATAGAGAGAACATGTCAATATCTGTGAAGCGACTGTTATAAGTTTCAACAATGCGACTGAGAGGCGCCCGCTTACCGGCGTTTGTCCTGCACGTATCTACGTGAAACAAGCGCGGCACACGAACTCCTCGCTGAAAAACGTTTCTAGGTACTACATAACATAATTTATTTGTTATATCTAAGCAGTCAAATTCATTGTTACACAAACTATATAACATCATTGTGCCAAGAAATAATCGTCTTGACTCTAAACTTAATAAACGGTACCGCTTGAGTAAGTCCGTGTAGGGAACCTTGGACCGATAACACCTGAAATTTACTGATCGTTAGATTTTTTCTGCACCATTTCCAATTGGTAATTATATTTTAAATAGAAAGGATTCCAGATTGGAGTCGCATATTCCAACTGTGATCTGACCAAGGCTCTGTACAACAGAATGTACGTAGAGGGACGCACAAAGTCACGCGATGCTCTCATAACTAAGCCATACATGCGGAAGGCCTTACTGACTATACTGTCAATATGTGCATCAAAATGTAGGGAAGAGTCTAGCATGATACCTAAGTCGCGAACTAAGTTTACCTGCTTTAAGTTTTCCTTATTAATGGTATACTTAAAATTTATCTTATTTATATTTTTTGTAAAAGATATCGTGTGACACTTTGGAAGACTTAGAAAAAGTTTGTTGTCCGTACAATAGTCATACAATCTGTCAAGGTCATCTTGAAGAAGTGAACAGTCTTGTATGGTTTGACATACTTTAAAAATTTTGATGTCGTCTGCATATATTAAGAAATTAGAGTGTGTGAAACATTGCTTAATATCATTAATGAAAACAATAAAAAGAAGAGGTCCCAAGATTGATCCTTGAGGAACACCTGACTTAGCAATTATAACATCCGATTCGAAACCATTTATAACTACTTTTTGAGTTCTATTAAAGATATAAGAAACTAACCATCTAAGCAAATTTCCACGTATGCCATTGAACGCTAGCTTTTCGAGAAGTATAGCGTGGTCCACCTTGTCGAAAGCTTTCTGAAAATCGGTGTATACGGCATCAACCTGAACTCTACTGTCGATTTGGTCAAAAAGAAAATTGGTAAATGCCATAAGGTTAGTCGTAGTAGAGCGTTTTTGAACAAAGCCGTGTTGTTCAGGAATTACGAGCTGATGAAGATAGGGGTAGAGAGCACCGTGCACTAGTTTCTCAAAAAGCTTCGACAAGGTGGACAGAATAGAGATAGGGCGGTAATTCTCAACATTAGTTTTGTCTCCACTTTTATATACCGGCGTAATAAATGCTTGCTTCCACAGTGTAGGGAAAACTCCTTCGCATAGACATTTATTAAAAATTATGTGCAACGCGGTATAGATGTTCTCGCTTGTTTTTATGAGAAAGTGAGGAGGTAAATTATCAGGACCCGCACCTTTAGAGGAATCTAAAGACCTAAGGGCCATACGAACGGACTCTCTTTTTAAATATATTTCGGATATACAGATGGAATTTTCCGAATACAGATTGGACGGTTTCCATGTTTCGGGATCCAGACATGACGGTTCGTACACAGAGGAAAAAAAAGCAGAGAAAAGGTTGCAAATGTCAGTAGGATCCACAGATGAAACATTATTAAAATGCATGTTCGCGGGATAATTAGATTTACCCTTTTTATTCGAGATGTATGACCAGAAGTGTTTTATGTTCAAGGGTATGCTATCCTCGACTAGGTTCATGTAACTACGGTAGCATTTGTCAGATTCCTTGTGAAAAAGTGTGCGATATTTAGAGAAGCTGTCATAATCAACCCTGTTACGATACTTCTTCCATTTGACCCAGGCACGCTCTTTCTGCTTAAAAATGTGGATAAGAGCAGGCGAAAATCAGATGGGAAAGTTTGACTTTCTTTTTCGCGTTAACGGAACATGTGTCTTGATTATTCGATATAATGTGTCATAAAAACAACCGACAGCTTGTTCTGCGGTGACTTCGGAAAGCAACTTATCCCAGTCTAATTTACTTAAGACGTCATTTATGTCATCATAATTAGCTTTATAGTAATTATATCGGAGTACGGAGCGGCTTTTCAAGGGTCTAAGCTGTACATCAAGACAGGTTGTTATTGAAAAATGCGGATGATGACTATCAGGGTCAACCAGTGAATTGCAAGACGTGGCATGACAGCCTACATTAGAAATAAACAAATCCAGTATTCTACCTAAACTATTTTTGAGTGTATTATACTGTAAGCTATTAGTTAATGCCATAAAATGTTGTAGTAGCTGTCCAGTGGAGGTTGGGGCATGAGCAGTTACATGGTTACCTCCTCCTAACCATTGAATACTCGGTAAATTAAAATCTCCAGCTACGCAAAATGAGTCAGTGCTCGGGTCAGTAACAATATCCTCTAGCATATTTAAATAATTAGTGTATGTTTCTTCACTGGTGCGTGGGGGGATGTATACAGAGCCAATAATGTGTCTCATGTTAGTCTTAGACGCAGGCAGGCAAACTACAACTTGTTCAACTTCTGTTGTAGAAAATTCAGTCCGCAACCTAATGGGATGTAACTCACGACGCACTGCGATAAGGGTGCCCCCGCCCTCACGTTTCCCTGTGGCAGAACGATCACAATCGCAACGAAAAACTAAATACCGATCATCTATAAATTCATTGTCACAAATGTCAGGAACAAGCCAAGTTTCGGTAAGGATGATAACGTCATAAGAAGACGATAGGATATTCATAAATAATGTATGTAACTTTGTACGGATCCCTCTACAGTTTTGGTAGTATACAATTATATTGTCAACGTTATTAGTTGCTGCCATTTTCAACTGTATGTACAATAAATGTCATTAACCAACATTGTAATATTGCAACAATGAAGACGTCATCAATTTTATAATAAAATGGAATAACCGGCACACAGATCAATATTACTAATATACTAAAGAATCCCTTTGTTATCATTCTATTAATACAATGTAATTTCAAGAGGTAAATATAATATGTAGTACACGATATACTAATTTGGTTAATAAATTTAGATGTAATCGATTTCACAGATATTATGTGGGTACACAACAAAATAGCAAATATAATTTCACATAAGATAAACTATGGTAATGAATTCCCTCAAGCAACACCAATAGACACGAATCAAAACAAACACAATGTATACGAAACCGGTTTCGCACGCTGTTATCAGTTGGCACGCTCAGTATTTGAATTCTTACTACAAGTGACAAGTTTGCTAAAATCATCCTCGGAACGTATCGCAAAAGCCGGGAGACCGTCGCGCTCTCGCACAAGTATAGTGGCGTTCCTAATCCACACATATCTAAAACCGTTCTTATTAGCGATTTCCCTGGTCTTACGAAATAAGGATTTATTTTTAAGTGTCAAATGTTCATTTATATACACCGTAAAGGAAGCGCCTGGAATATTTAATTGGTCTGACTTGATGCTCTTTGTTTTGCGGTAGGCGCTTAATAAGTTATCGCGAACGATGCGGGATTTAAACTTCACTATGACATTCTTCGGTTTGTTGTCACTTTGCTGGGCATGTGGAACCCTGTGTAAGGAAACAATGTCATCCTGTGATACAGGAAAATTTATGGCATTACCGATTGACTGCACGATGGTGAGCAGGTTCTCGTTGCGCTTGTCGGGCAGGTTGCATATCTCAACGTTGCATTGGCGCGCCTGCTGCTCCATAGTATCAATTTTGGCCTCTAAAGTAGTCACCGTGTGGACGACATTATTATTAGCTACGTAACTCAATCGCTCCTCCAAATCTATGTTTTTCGTCTCTAACGCCTCTAATCTGGTCCTCATATCTTCATAGTTTTTATTAATGAAAGTCATCGATCTTTCCATATCTAGGTTAGATTTCTGTATACTGAGATAGTGTTCTTTCAGCTCAGCTACGTCAGCGACTAATTTCTTTAGGATGATGTCCTGTTCAGCCTTCCAGGATTGCAGCATATTTTTTAATTCTTTGTAGCAACTTGGAACCGGGCCGCCCACATTGCCGCGGACGCGCCGGCTTGACTTCGCTGCTACATTAAGTGACTCCGTGGCAGTTGGTTCTGGGGCTGTTAGTGATGCTGTATTACTGGGATCAGGTTCTGATTGCGTTTCCGATATCGACCGGGCGTTAGGCGAATTCTGAGGTGATGGTATCGTGCGTGGCATGGTTAAGAAGCGATAGTAGGATAGGTAACAAAGCCGAATACAACAAGTATAAATACAAACAATACAATTATAAATATTATATAGCAATTCGATAGAGTAATTGCAGGCACGCAAGCGGCTGATAGTGAGCACCAAATTCACGCCGGGCGGCCACTCGTTCTCGTGGCGGAGTGCGCAAGCACACTGCGTTCGGCGACGGCGCCTCGGGATCGATTCCAGGTATATATCACACTAGTATTATCACTTTGTGTGGTTTTCTGAAAGTTTATACTGTATTTCTGGGTTTATTTGAAGACTGTTCTCACCAAAATCAGCTATCTCGCTTCAACAACGCCCACTGGGCGTGAACCACTGGTAACAGCACCGCAAGAGCGACAGAGAATCGATAAATAGAATGTCCACCAATCACAAAATTGCAATTAAAAATATATTAGAGTTCACTTCACGAAAGACAACACGTCTGCTTACTTCTCTCAACAAGGCGTAACTCGCAATTTTGCTTCGTAATGTTTACTGCGCATGTTTCGAATACAAATTCTACGCTCATTCCGACTATATCGTTACATTCTTCAAACTCAATATTGTCCTTCAGAAGTATGCACATGCCGCCTCTTACGTGTTTTGTTCTATTATAGGACGATTCTACACTAAAACCATGTATATATAAAATATCTTTTTTTGACTGTGTAGTCCATGTCTCTGTAAGACATAGAGCTTGTATTGATAATAGAGGAACTGCAAGGCTGTTCCTCTATTACCGATTGAAGCAAGTGACGTTTATTCTTAATGCTACATATATTTTGAAACAAAATGGCAAATTTACTAACGAAATGGCTTCTCTGTGGGTTCACAGGTAGTTGTCAAATTCATACTTTCAGCTAAATATTTAATCCGTGTGGTGACGGATTAAGAATACGGATTGTAACCACCCCATATCATCCCATGGGAGTCGTAAGAGCCGACAGAGGGTGCATATTATGCAGAGAACAGCACTGTAAGAGAAGGAAAACTTGATACAAACCCTATACCAACCCGTTTGGCCAGCGTGGTATAGTAGGCCAATTCCTCCTTTCAAAGGAGAGGCCTAGTCCAGCAGTGGACTGTTAAAGGCTGATGATGATGATGATGCTTAGTTTTGTAGCTTTGACTGTGGTTTAAGTTAATTTTTAGAACAGGTTGGAAGTAAAAGGGTATATATGGTACCCTTTCTTGGCATGCAATTACGTTCTACAAAAGTATTACTTTGTTGCGAAGTTCTGTTACAGTATGATAAAAATCTATTACAATATTCGTCACAATTAACGATGTAGTTTATCTTTTTACAGGTATCTTCTAAATATTCATTTTTGGTTTGAAAATAATTATTTACACTTAGAAATTTACTCTTATGTGAGTTATAGAAAATAGTTTTTAGCATATTGTTAAATTTTTGTTCATTGAGATAGCTATTCGAGTTAACGATTAGTACTTTTTTGTTTGTATGGCGGCACTTTTTCAATATTGAGGCAAGTTCGATATTTACTTGTGTGGGATTTTAATCGTTCTCGCCAATGCATAGTACTATATAATTTTTAGAAGAGTCTTCTGCCTTTTCGAGTACCTTTAAGATTTCCTCCGTTGTTGCGTATGGTTTTGTCGTAGAAGTTATGTTGTATTTTTTTTTTTAATTTTATTCTGTCTAGACTTTATAAGAGCTGAGGCTAATCCCACGCACTGCTGTCCACCAACGATCAATAGATCATGTGCCTGTTTAGTTTGATCTATATTCTTGCTTTCGTTATTCCCCTTAATTCGTATTGGCGGTGGCGCCTGTTGGATTTTGTCCGGCAATATTGTATTTGGTGTAATCGGTATGCTTGTCTTTGGAGTCGTTGGTGTTTTGGTCGTTTCTATGTCTTCAGATGTATGAACACCAATTATTATGAACTTCAGGTGTATGATCAGTTTACAGATATATAAAATTTGTTTAAAACATCAATCAAATATTCCACACAGTCATGAGAATTATAATAACATTCAGTTTAAGTGTGGTGCCGCAGATTAATATTTTAACTTGCTTTAATTTATTTATCTCAAGTTCTGAGAAGCAGGACATTATTAAGTAATTTTTAGGTAAAACGGTTACTACCTCATTCCCTCATTTATAATCGCACTCCCTTTTCGGCGGATGTATCATTTGCGGACTCCTACACTATTGTGTGCAGTTTAAGGACTGCAAAGGGCTGCGCGATCAGCAAAGGAATCCTCGCAGGGTAAATAGTGGGACAGGCACGTCGCCAGCCGCGCCTGATGACCACAGTCGTTGTCTGTGATATGCAGGCTGTGGCTAGAAGGTGGAAGAAATAAAATAGCTGGTGAAGGTGGACAGAAAGCAAAACATATGATAAGCATAGCCCGGGAGCTTAGCATACGAAATAGATGAAAATAGCATAAGAAAGTGCTGCATGAGGTGTAATCAGAACAGGTGACTCTAAGACAGGTAGGTTGGTCTCAAATAAGACAGGTGGGTATTTACTCTAAAATACACATAAATTAAATAGCTTATTTTATTTATTCGTCCTTCGTTTCGTTCTTATTTTCCTAGAAATACCATTCGCGCTTCAAGCTCTTACGCTGATTTTATTAAATAATTGTATTTTTATATAATCTTGGTATTTAGTTTTTAATAATTAATTTGACTCTAAATATAGTTGTATTGTATTATTGTATAGTTGAAGCAGCAGAAGTGTAATACTACACCCACATTTCGCCATGAATTTTTAGGTCCCACGTAATAGGGGGCGAGCCTATTGTCGTACCGGGCACATTACCAGACTCCGTGCTGCTACTGAGAATTTCCTAACGGAAAACCCAATAACACTTTGCCCGACCCGGGAACCGAACCCAAGACCTCCCAATCCCACGCGCACATTTATGCCGCGAGACCAACGAGACAGTCAGTCAATTGTATAGTACAGTCAACAGCAAAAGTAGATGATCAAAATCAGAAATTCAATACTAATGAACGGAGTTCGCGTCAGAACTATGTGACGTCGAAGTTATTCAAAAGTATGTGATTGTTAATTATACCAATCATTTACTACTAGTACAGCTGCCATATATTTGTGATCAGTAAAATTCATCAATATTGTATTCTAAATTCAAATCTATATATTGTACGTGACAGCCGAATTTCAGAATGACATTAAAGAGTTTCGATACTTGGATTTTTGCACTATTCCAACAGAACTCCTGCTAACAGTGTGATAAAAGCACGAAGTCAATATAAATAATGCCCTAAAGATAAAATTATCAATCTACATTCCGGTTTTTATACAAATAAAAAAACTATTTATTTGTCACAGACACAGAAAAAGTACAATATAAAAAAAGAAACAAAACGCAAGGCATAGCATTAGTCTGTGACAGATAGGTACACTGTGTACTGTGACAGATATATTGTAGCCTACTAGGCAAAAGCAATCATTGAGTTATAATTTTGTATCGCACCAGCTACTTTTGAACATTGACATTAATGCAAGGATAATAATATTTATTGAACTATAGTTTTGTATCAGTTACTTTTAAACATTTGACAGAAGTTACAAAAAAACAAAATACATGAGAGATGAAATTTGGCATAATTATATTAAATATACAAAAACTGCCTCTGTGGTCCAGTGACTGCCTCCGTGGTCCAGTGGATAGCGTAAGCGTCTGCTGATCGGAATTCTTCGATTCCCGGGTCGGGCAAAAGTGTTACTGCGTTTTTCCAAATTCTCAGTAGCAGCACGGAGTCTGGTGATGTGCCCGGTAGCGGTAATAGGCTCGCCCCCTATTACCTACGTAGGACCTAAAAATTCATGTCGAAATGTGAGTGTCATATTACACTTCTGCCTACCCCTTCGAGGATAATGGCGTGAGTCTATACAAAATATATTAAATACTTATGCATTTTTTATCCAATTTAGCTGTTCTTCCGTAAAACATAACAAATTAAATTACTGGGGTAATTAAAAAATAAGTATGGACAAATTATTTGCCTTATGATGACGTGGCCTCAGTTTCATCATTAATATTTTATTTTAACTGTTGACTAGTTTTGAACATTTTTTTTACTTCTTAGTTCTGATGTGAATTGAGTTTATAACTTTTGGAGTCAAAACTGATCACGAATATATGGCAGCTGTACGAGTAGTAAATTATTGGTATAATTTACAATTGGTAGCGCCATCTACCTTTCCATCGAGAACTAATCACATCAACGTCAATCGTTCCACGCTTGCTTGTCCAATGCGAGCGATGCCTTTTGTTTCTGTCCCTGTCTATCCCATTCCCTAGAAGGGGCACGCCTTTCGCGGATTGGTCGCCGCGTTCATTGACGCGAGAGACAGTCTAGAATAATCCGCGTCGCGACGAACTGTACCGCACCGCCATAATTTTACCACTCCCGCTTTATACCAAAAACCTAACAAAACCGCCCGCGAGTGAAAGTGATTTGTGTAGTGGAGTGATTCAAACAGCTTCAGGATTCTCGAAGACACCAGGATGCTCCTAACCACAACACCTTTTCACTTCCTCATTTCCTAGTCGATAAAAACCGCCATCCTACAGTCCACAACATTAATCCTTCTCCAAATCGACAAGGAACATTCGGTTTCGGTGTAACGCCGAACCAACAATCACTTACTTTTGAATCACTTCGACGCCACACAGTTCTGACGTGAACTCCGTTCATTAGTATTGAATTTCTGATTTTGACCATCTACTTTTGCTGTTGACTGTACCTACTCATTTTACAAGTTGATGTATAGAATGGTTGATAGCTATAGCCTTCTAGTTTGGTGTATACGTGAACAGTATTTGGTTTGAACACGTGCTTACATTACAAGGGGAAAATAAAATTGCTGCATCACGTTCTCGATTACCGAAACGCAAGCGAAACGTTAAATTCTAATCAAACGTTCTCTCGTAGATTGGTAGAACGGTTTTTGTGGCGAGTTTGTTACGTGCGTAATAGCTTTGTACACACGGCTACAAGTTAAGCTTGGCAGCTGCTGTACTATTTTGATCCTTATTTCCTACGCCACAAGAACGGTACGAAGGTCAAAGTGTCTAGCTTGATGAGTAGGCAGGTGTACACTATTTGCGTTTCAAAGATTGGATTTTTAAATCTATTTAAAGGCAAATGAAATTATATTCCGAGTTTTAGTTTCTGAGTCTTAAATCTGTAAATAAGTTAGAAGTTAATTCAGTTACTGACTAAACACGAAATGTTGAAAACTAGGTACGAGATTTAAAGTTGCAATTTAACAGACTGATAGTTTGTAATTTTGATTTTGTAGCATTTTGATTTAAATTCGACATTAACGGAATTTGACAGAGTACACGTCTAGGTTAATGATGAGGAGGATGATGATGAGGTGAGTAAAAACACCGGAAAAGTACGCAGATTGAAAATATAAAATGCAAATTAAAATACTAGGTCGATTAGTTCTTAATAAAATTCCACTGTACAAATAAATATATGTAATATTCTTGTTACCCGTATGTCTATATCAATTGCTTAGATAAAACCGCAAAATTACATTACGTCATCGAATTCGAATTGCTGGACACATTTTCTTTAAATACCAAGTACCAAGACTCTAAATCTTGCTACTCTTCCTTTAAATGCCCTCCTGTTAATACATTTCTTTTTCCTTTTTTTTTCTACCACATTCACACAACACCATCTAGTCCCAAACTACGCAAAGCTTGGACTATGGGTACTGGATAATTGATAAACATACATTTATATATAGAAACACCCAGACCAAGACAAACATCCATGTTCATGCACACAAATGTTTGACTTGAGCGGGAATCGAACCCGCGACCTTCGACGTAGCAGTCGCTTACACTCCCGCTACGCCAACCGGTCGTCATTCTAGTTATCCTTAAAAATTCAATTCAGTAGTATGTAAAACCGTAGCCACATACCGAATGCCATTGACCTTAAACTACTAAGGGACTAAGTAGGTACGTTATGAAGAAATGTATTAATTACTGACGTCTACAAAGCCAAACGTCTCCGTTCTAGAAACTAATCTATGCTACACATTGCTACGCTTATTATATCACAGTAGCTGTCGATGGAGCAGCAAGCTGGTCAAATGTGATTACCTGTAGATCATTTGGTTGGTACGAGCGATAATATGACGACTTTTTAACTAGTTGAGTAATTTAAATACCCGGAGCATAAGACATTTCCACATGATAAACAGGCGGATCCGGCAGAAGTCGTCTTGCTTTTCCTTCAAAGGAGAATGACCAGTTTTGTATGGAAGTTGGACTAATTTTGCTTCTTGATGGTTTGACCAGTTATATATTGAAAATATATTCGTAATTAAATCAGGAATAAATTAATACGAAATGCGACGGCAGTTCTTAGATATCGGACATTTAAGATTCCAAATGTTTTGAGGTTAAGTTTTGTAATAGTTATAAGATTTACCTAATCATCTTAGTAGTAATAAATTAGCTAATTCTCGCCCGTGCTTGAGTGCGTTAAGCCGTTAGTCCCAGTTGTCATGAAGATCTTTCACCGTCGCGCGTCGTTACGGGGAGTCAGTAGGTACCCTCAAATAAAATGATACTGGTCTAAACTATAGAATATCGCTATCCCTTTGGGTGGTCGCGGTCAGATGGAAGTGGCTTTGTGGACAAGCTAATTTGTCATATCTGCTTAGACCGGTAAGCGGACCCAGGGCTCCTAGGCGTGTAAATCTTGGATGCAACCGAGATAACGCTAGGACGATTGTACGGTGCATCCGTACATTTTTGTGGTATCAGCACCATTACGCGACACGCGTGTTTCATTTAGTATTATATCCAGTCCACGTCGTACCATCGTTAAAGTCGGATCATATCATTCACATTCATTCTAGTTATAAAACATTTAATTTCAATATACAGTTTTTACAGTCCATTTAGTAGTTTCAATCAATATCAATCATTTACCAAAACATCCATAAAGATTGTGTGGTAACAGACCTTCAAGCTCTTGTTTGAAAGAGAAGAAGAGAAGCTTGAGCTTAGCCTTTTGACCTTACGCGCGCCTTGGTAAAATCAGGACCTCTCGCGTGTGTGTGTCAAGTGAACCAAGTGACTATCAAGTGATTATACAGGGCTGATCAAGTGACTTCATCCTACTATCAAGGTGCAGTGCTGCTAGCAGGAAAGGAATACTACACAAAGGTTGCAGAGTACACAAGTAAGATCGTTCTTATTTTGTTATTATATAACTTTCTTCACCATGGAAGATATTCATCAAAACCAAGTCGAAATACTCGGCGAATTGACTAAGCTATTCACAAATATCAAAAAGGATAGTTCTAGTCGTAAGGTCGGCGACTATTTTAGGCGACGTCTAGAACTTTTAGAAAGATATTGGTCGGACTTTCAACACAACCATATTCGTTTGAGTGCGGGAGAAATCAAGTCTCACCCGTACTTTGTACAAAAATAGTATGAACGCGCAGCAAGTCTATACAGGTCTATCAAGGCGAAGAGTTGACAGAGCCCGAATCATCTGCTGCACCGCGGACATCAGATCAGCAGCCAACAGGCAAGTATCAAGCCGGCGAGCAAGACGAACAAGCGTCTACGCGCCGTTCACCAGTATTCTCAACAAGAGGTACATCAAGCAAGACAGAAGACATGCTCAAGAAGCAATCAAGTAACTTTCGAGCTTTTGAGCGAACTGTTTCCAATTTTATTTTGGCGAAGTTACAGAGAAGTGGGCATTAGAAGACGCATTGAAGACCTTAGAAGCAAGATGGTCACTTATTGACTCTTTACATTGGGAGTTAGACGGAGAATTAGATGAACCGAATTGTCAATACGATCAGTCTTATACCAAACATGAAAATACATACATGAGTCTGAAAAAAGCTATCAATATTGAATTATGGTCAGTAGCTCATAAAGTACGCTCTATCCCGAAGATGGATATCCCAATTTTTGCTGGTTCCTATCAACAGTGGACCTCGTTCAAAGATTTATTTACCGAGACCATTCATAATAATTGCTCCATTTCCAACGCACAGAAGATGCAGTATCTTAAAAGTAAGCTAAGAGGAGAAGCTGAAAGGTTAATCCAACACCTTCCAATTTCCTCCGATAACTACGATATTTGCTAGGATATTATCAACCATCGTTACAACAATATCAAGTTAATTTGTAGCTCTCATTTAGATACGTTACTAAGCACGCCAGTCATACAGCAACCTACGGTAAGTAATATTAAACGTTTACACGACACCACAGTCGAAAGCCTGAATGCAATCAAGAATTTAGGCGTTGACGTTACATCGTGGGATCCCTTACTGCTGCATCTTTTGACGCCAAAGTTGGACTCTGAGACGTATAACGACTATGCAGCATCCATTAAGGACCCAAGAACCTTACCAAACATGCAAGAGTTTTTGTCATTTCTAGAAGGAAAGTTTACTAGTATGGCGTCTTCACGCAAGAAACAGGAAAACTTTTCTAGTAAAACGTCTGGATTTAGGCAACAGAAAAATAATTCATATTCAAATCAACAATTTACTGCGCAAAATCAAGCTATTTCGCTATCATTCAACAGAAATGTCAATTCTGTGAAATACAAGTGTATGGTTTGCAAAACCAATGAACATGGAATTTATTACTGTCCTCAATTTTTAGCGATGTCACCGAACATCAAACGTAAAACTTTAACTAAATATGATATATGCCAAAATTGTCTCTATTGTCATAGCGGACAAGATTGTCTTTCGAATAAGCGATGCCGTAAATGTAATAATAAACTTAATACGTTATTACATGAAGCGTTCTCACAAACAAGCCGCACGTCCGGTGCACAATCAGCAAGAAATGTAGCCAGTAGCGAAAACATGACACAAGACTCACAACCTGAAATTTCGCAATTAACACGTGGTAATTCTAATGCGTCATTATCAAAAAATAATATGTCAGAAGTCTTACTTCCAACAGCCCTGATCAAGGCACAGGCTCAAGACGGAACATTCAAGACTTTACGTGCCCTTTTAGACCAGGGTTCCCAAGTATGCTTGATCAGTGAATACGCCGCACAACTTTTAGAACTGCCTAGGCAGAAACGGTCTGGAATAGTTTGCGGTATAGGAGAGAAGGAGAGCAATTGTAAAGGCGTAATGCGTCTCAAATGCGCGTCTACAAACAGCGATTTTCAGTTTACAATTGATGCCTTTATCATGAACAAATTAGTCAAGAAATTACCAAGTAACACATTTTGAAACCGACGTGGTCCTACTTAGACAATATTACGTTGGCTGACCCCGATTTCAACCTAAGTCGTCCCATTGATTTATTACTTAGTAGTAGTGTATACTCTAAGATTTTATTAGATGGCGTCTGTAGGGCTACCGAGGACTCCGCATCCGCACAAAACACGCGGTTAGGCTGGATTATAAGCGGTGACATTGTACAATCACTGCACTGTAATGTAGTCCTTAATAACATGGAAGAATTGCACCATTTTTGGGCGATAGAAGACATAACGGAATCTTCAAATTTATCAGCAGAAGACCAACAGTGTATAGATTTTTATAAGAAGACCACGAAAAGACAATCAGATGGCACATATATAGTAAGACTAGAGGACGCCAGCAGCTACACCTGATTTTTTTTTAAATTTACCCGTTTTGGCTGATCCCCTGGACCCCTACGGTCCCCAAGGAACATACATGCCAAATTTCAGCTTCCTGCGCCCAATAGTTTCGGCTGTAGCGTGTCTGTCAGTCAGTCAGTAACGCAAGGATTTTATATATTAAGATTACCATTTCAAGAAAATTTTGAATACCAGTTGGGGTCATCAAAACATAAGTCTATGGCGCAATTTAATCAGTTAGAAAAGAAATTTCATAACAATGAATCTATCGCGAAACAATATAAATCATTTATTCAAGAATATAAAACTCTCGGTCACATGAAACCTGTGTCGGGTTACGAACGACCCGACTATTATTTACCGCATCATTGTGTATTACGTAATGATTCAACTACAACTGCATTACGTGTGGTATTTAACGCGTCATGTAAAACAACAACAGGATATAGTTTAAATGATCTTATGCTGAGAGGGCCAAATCTGCAGCAAGATCTCCAGTCTTTATTGTTAAAATGGAGGCAATATCGCATAGCCTTCATTGCAGATATAGAAAAGATGTTTAGATTTATTTGGCTTAACGAACAAGACCAAAAATTCCAAAAGATCATATGGCGTGACTCTCCAAACATACCACACGAAATTTACCAGCTACGCACCGTCACATACGGCACCAAGGCCGCGCCGTTCTTGGCAATGATGACGTTGAAGCAGCTGGCACAAGATGAAAAACACAATTTTGAAAGCGATACTATCAAGGCATTGGAACAGTCCTTTTATATGGACGATATCCTCCATGGTGGGCATTTTGTAGAGTCAGCAATAAAAATACAGGAAGAACTGATCAAATTATTGAAATCAGGAGGGTTCAATTTAAGAAAATGGTCGTCCAACGCACCTGAACTACGAAGAGTTGTATCCTGAGAACAAGAAGGCACGAAAAATTTCGATTTTAAAGAAGCGGAGTCATCAAAAGCTTTAGGTCTGCGCTGGAACGCCAAAACGGATTCATTTACGTTTACATCTAAGATTGAACCATCCACTTCCAAACCGACAACAAAACGAACAATGCTGTCGGACATATCCAAGTTGTTCGACCCTCTCGGCTGGCTTTCACCGCTATCTACAAGGCTTAAAATAATTTTTCAAAAGGTTTGGAGTACAAATATTCAATGGGATGAACGACTGCCCGAGGATATATACACGGAGTGGGTTAGCATTCGAAACGACATGCACAAAATCAACGAGTTTGAAGTTAAGCGTTGGTTAGGCACTAGTGAAAGTGATAACATTGAGTTACACGGGTTTTGTGACTCTTCCACTAAGGCATACGCCTGCGTGGTATATTATAAACAAATGGTGGATGGTAAGGCAAAATTTGTATAAGTGGCAGGAAAATCAAGAATAGTTCCCGTAAGCAAAAACGTTTCGTTACCTAGGTTAGAGCTTTGCGGTGCCTTACTATTAATAAAATTAATGGCTAAAATTCAACAGTGCCTGTCCAGTCATACTATCAACATGTACGGCTGGACGGATTCAATGGTAGTTCTTGCCTGGCTACAAGGAGAACCGGGACGATGGAAGCCCTTTGTTGCAAATAGGGTTCTTCAAATAACAAACATAATCCCCGCAAACAATTGGCGATACATCAAATCAGCTGATAATCCTGCAGATTGCGCTAGCCGCGGTATGACAGTCGATCAGCTGAAGAATCATTCTTTGTGGTGGGAAGGGCCATCCTGCCTACTGAATATCAACTATATAAAGAACATAGAACAACTGAATTATTCTACCAACGAAGAAATACGCAAAACAAAACAAGTAAACAAAATTACTCAACAAGAACCTGACATTTTAGGTGAACTGATGGCAAGATACAGTTCGCTTACGAAACTAACAAGAGTTTTAGCCTGGATCTTGAGATTTATCAGACAAGTCAAACGAGGACAAAGGACGAAGAGCATACAGAATTTTCTCACGCTACAAGAAATTAAACAAGCAAAATATATGATCATCAGATTTGTACAAGGACAAGAGTTTGCAGAGGAAAAGAACAGCTTACAAGCGAATAAGCCCATATCAACAAAAAGTATATTATTACCATTGAACCCGTTTCTTGACGAACATTAACTTCTCAGAGTTGGAGGAAGATTGCGTAACGCTAGCATCAGTCTGGACACGATGTATCCAATTATTATACCTCATAATAGTCACTTGACTAACCTAATAATAGATCATGCTCATATGCTTACCTTCCACGGTGGATCCCGCGTGACAGCAGCGGCCATCCGCCAAGCATACTGGATTATCGGTGGCAATAGAGCTGTCAAAAAGCGTATACGTTCATGCATAATATGTCGAAAACACAATCCCAACAAAGGTACACAACTCATGGGAGATTTACCTGTATCCCGATGTAATGTGGCGAAACCATTTCAACATTGTGGAGTTGACTTCAGTGGATACGTGCTCGTAAAGGCCAGCAAGGGCCGGGGCATAAAAACATCAAAAGCATACATTGCAGTATTTATCTGTATGGTGACCAAGCTTGTTCACCTAGAGCTGGTTTCGGACCTTACATCTTCAGCGTTCTTGGCAGCACTACGCAGAATGGCTGGTAGAAGAGGCGCTCCACAGCATTTGTACAGCGACAACGGTACAAATTTTATCGGTGCCAATAAGATTCTTCAACAAGAATTATATGAAATACAAAGCACATTTGATCAAGATTTCATAACAGAAATCACAAGCATGAATATCGAGTGGCATTTTAACGCACCTTCATGGCCAATAGCAGGCGGGCTGTGGGAGGCTGCAGTTAAAAGCCTAAAATACCATCTAAAGAGAGTCATCGGCGAACAGAAACTCACTTACGAGGAGTTTTCAACCATCCTGGCCCAATTAGAAGCAGTACTCAATTCTAGACCGCTGTGCCCCATGACTGAAGATCCGGACGATCTGGATTTCCTCACCCCCGCAAGCTTTATCAATCTGAATCAAAACATGACCATACTGGAAACTGAATCAGACATGCGTACGAGGTGGCATTTGACTCAAAAAATTGTTCAAGACGTCTGGAAACGATGGCGGTCAGAATATCTTAGCCAACTGTCAGCGAGATGTAAATGGCGACAATCACAGCCAAACATTAAGATCAATGACAGTGTCACTATCAACGACGTTAACTTACCTCCTGGAAAGTGGGCGATGGGACGCGTCGTTCAATTGCATCCCGGCGCTGACGACCACGTCAGAGTGGTCACATTAAAAACAAAAGGTGGACTTATCAAGCGTCCCATTAGTAAGCTATCAATCCTCCCTGTCAACGAGAGAGTCGAAAAACAAGAGTCGAAATCTGATAATACACAGCAAGCGAAATGTCGTTATAGTCCAAAATACAATTTCGTATCGTTATCCATGCTACTATTGATATTTTTAAACATTTTTACAACAGCATACTCCTATAACATAACCAGATTAAAAGACAACCAAGGTCTATATTTCGACAAGATCTTTAATATGCAATTAATTAGAGATGAGTGGAAAATTGTTGCATATTATGATATAGAGCCATATTGGCAAGGTACCAAAGCATGCAATAAATATATAACCTATTTAACACAATTATGCAATACCGTTAAAGAAACATCTCATTGTGACGTCATACAAGTGCAATTACAACAAGAATTCTCAGAACTGCAATACTACAACCACCTGTTGCTGAGTCAGCATTCCAGCACGCGCCCCGCACGAGTCGAGCGCCGGCGCAAGCGAGGCCTTATCAACGGTGTCGGATATCTGGCGAGCGACTTGTTCGGTATACTAGATGAAAGGTTTGCCGAACAATATAAACAAGATATCAATTTACTAAAACACAATGAAGATCATTTGTTATTACTTACGAGAAATCAGACCTCACTTATCGAAGCCGAGTATAATGTTTTGAAGAGGAATAAGGATGCACTCCATAAACAACATAAGATGTTGAACTATTTGTCAATGAAAATAGATCACCTGCAGAATGTTTTGTTGAATTAATCCAGGATCAACAGAAACGTTAATGAGTTCAGTACCGGTGCCATAGCTATCAGCAATATCCTGAGGCACCTGAAAACTATTCAGACAAGTTTACTGGACACTGTAACAGACATTTATCATGGCAGACTCAGTTTCAATTTATTATAACCAGAACAACTGCAAGAAACTTTAAACAGAATTTCCGGTCATTTAGCGAAAGATCTTGCCTTACCTATCAATAACTTACAAGCCAATTTTCGAAGTATTTACCATCTCCTGAAGGTTAAGGCAAGAATGTCTGAAGAATATCTATTATTTGAGTTAAAGTTGCCCTTAGTGTCCAGAGATTCATACACAATATTGAGATTAATACCAATACCTCAACTTATAAATAACTCAAGTATGGCGACGATAATTCCCATTGCCGAATATGTAGCAATGAACTTGAAAAGGGACTCGTACATAACGATGTCTGGGTACGAACTCCAAGCATGTCTACATGACGATGTCGATACATACTTATGTCATACCGAAAGGCCAATATTTCACCTAAAAAATTATGAAAAATTATGCGAGTTACAATCTAATAATAGAGAGTGCAAGGTAAGCGTAACTACATGCGCGAACCAATGGTCAGCTATCAACAAGCTAAACAAATACGTGTACTTTTGCTGCACTCCGTGTCAAATACGTGTATTGTGTGGCGATCATATTTCTATCGAGTATTTGGACAAAGCTGGAATATTTGGAATGGATCAAGATTGTCTCATAAAAACAGAAGGCTTCACAGTTTTCTCTCGCAACAATGGAATAACCAAATTGTACGCAAAATCATCATTCCAGCTTCCCGAAATTGAACCAATCAATCATGTTATTGATTCAGGCATCCCTACCTCGTTGATACAAAACTATTCATTCACGTCAAGCAGCAGGGAATTAGCAGATATAAAGGCTCAAATCAACATACTAAAGGCAAACGAGAATTTACCGAATGAGATTTCTTATCACGATATACATCATTATACCGTGTTATATGTGATGATCGGCGCAGCAGCGGCAATCGATATTCTCATTGCGGTACGCAGGATTCGCAGAAAGCGAGCTACATCTCATGCGGTGGTGCAGGCAGCATTGGCCAACTTGCCCAATGTTATAAATACATCTGCGACGACGGTGGAAGCTGGACCTTCGAACTCTCCAACGAAAATGCGTGTGTACAGTGTTAGTGCGCGTAACCCGTGTGAAGTGTCGCGGTCGTTGAGTGATATCGATAACAGTGATTTACGTAAAGTGCACAGAGTAGACAATACAATGCCTACCTCGCGTAAAATCGAATTCAATTAGAGACTTTACGCATAGTGTAAGGAACCAATGGCATCATCTTATAGCACCAAACATACCATCAACCCTCTTTCATCTCCGCGTGGGAGCATGTACGGTGCATCCGTACATTTTTGTGGTATCAGCACCTTTACGCGACACGCGTGTTTCATTTAGTATTATATCCAGTCCGTGTCGTACCATCGTTAAAGTCGGATCATATCATTCACATTCATTCTAGTTATAAAACATTTTATTTCAACATACAGTTTTTACAGTCCATTTAGTAGTTTCAATCAATATCAATCATTTACCAAAACATCGATAAAGATTGTGTGGTAACAGACCATACAACGATGATGTTATGATTGTATCATATTACCGGCATTTATTATAAGCCTCTATGTATATTATATACATATAGACAATAGTTGTAACAAGAAGTGGAGCCACATAAAGCAAACACTTGTACATTATATTAGTTTGAGGTTTTTTCAGTCTTATATATTTCTTACTGAGTATAAAGCCAAATCTAAAATGCCTGTGAAATTAAAGGGCCGTATGTATAAATCGGTTATAAGGCCTGTCGTACTGTATGGAGCTGAGTGTTGGGCTACAAAGAAGATGGATGAGAAACGATTGCATGTGGCAGAGATGAAAATGTTACGATGGATGTGTGGAGTAACAAGAATGGACAGAATTAGGAATGATTACGTGAGAGGTAGTATGAAAGTGGCGCCCATAGCTGAAAAGGTGAAAGGGAGTCGATTGGCCTGGTATGGACATGTTATGCGGAGAGATGAGATGTATGTAGGTAAAAAAGTGATGGATATGCATGTAGAAGGACGAAAAGGGAGAGGACGGCCAAGGAAGAGATGGATGGACTGTGTGAGGATGGATATGAAAGAGAAAGGGGTAAACGATCGGATGACTGGTGACAGAGAAGTATGGAAGCGAAGGACATACTGCGCCGACCCCAAATAAATTGGGACCAGGCCAAGACAATGATGATATTTCTTACTGAGTATACTCAATACCATGAGGTAGGTACAATTAATGAGAATTTCAGTGAGGCTAGTTTGCAAAAGATAAGCTCATTCCTTCGGACCTTATTAGAAAGTTGTCATTAAAACTACACTGTTTTATGCATAATAGGTAAATTAAACACATGTTATTTTTCATTTTATTTGTTATTATAAATCTTTTCCAGACTTTTTTTTCTACAAATGAAGCAGGAGCTTGTATATCGTAAACCATAATGTGGTGCAGGCATGACCTCAGAAGTTACAACAGCTTCAATTAATGTGTAGCATTCTAAACATAAGACACCATTCAATTCCTGAAACCAAGGAGTTAAAGTCCGTCTGAATATTCGGTGAGGAAAGCACGAGAGAATTGTAAGAACTGAGAAGAGAAGTAAACAACACTTACACAGACTGGCGCTATCCATGACAATATTGAGCGCCGAATGAGATAGCTCGTCCAAAGAATGGACGTGTTGCTGCCTAGGTATCGCAAGGGAAGAGTTATCACAACTATAGAAGATAGTTGTTTTACGTAGGTATTGACGACATACTAATGTTACCAATAAAGCCTGTCTCATAATTTAGTCAACCCACGAGTCTTGACAACAGTAAATAAACTTGATTGGTCCACAAAGGATTGCTCAAGTCAATATAAACCGCAGTAAATTACCTATTTTGCACAATAATAAAGATATATATTATTAACATAGGTGAAAAAGCAATTTGACTGTTTTAATGTCAAAATAACTGACGTAAGTGAACGTAAGCATAGACGCAAGCGTAGACAGAGAATAGACGTTATGGATTTCAGTTAACTAAAAATATGTGGCAATATTTCCGATAAATAAACATTATTTTGTAGGTAATATGTTGCAAAAAGAATAAACATATTATTTATAGAAAATATTTCACCACTTGTTTAAAAATATCATAAGGTTTTGGTGTTATTTTGCTAATTAGAACTTTTGTTATGTCAGACTATTTGTACTATCACTGTTATTTCTCCCTATTGAAAGGAGTTTGCAAGAAACTTTAAACTTTGGCCGAAATTGGATGAAATGGCGATTTCGAGACCGGAACAACGTAGATACTTATAATTTAGAACTAAAAGGCCCCATTTGCTTTAACATAAAATACTATATATAGAATTGTAAAATAAAAGAAGATTTTCCAAATATGAATGGTTTAGAAGCAAACGTGCCACAAAATAGCCCAGTTTTAGTCATTCTCCTTTAGTGACACACCGACACATTTTTTTTTTTATTTGAAAAAAATATTTCAATGTTTTTAAAAGTACTTTGAAAGATATCTTCAGCTATTTTGCAGACGCCATATCTCACTGTGGTGGAACATCTAAGACTTCCCAAAAGAATTTAAGTCCTCTCATCACAATGGTCAGTGTGCCATAGTTCACTGCTCGATAGTGTTACATTTGAAGCACTGCGAAAGACGACACGCAGCTTGGGTTTTTCATCGCATAAAAAAATGTCTTAGTGACATACTAGGCATGCCTTTTAAGTTCTGTCGTTTTCATATTTGCCAGCAATTTCAAATTTGGAACTGTTCTATATTCGAATGTGTTTAAATTTTGAATCTCAAATTGGTTGAAAGTATTAATGGTATTAATCTCTGTACCAAGTCGAGCAAAAAAGCGGCACGGCCGTACCATCCTTTTCTCAAAGCAGTTCAGACCATTTTCGACCCTCTATAACTTCATCTATACTAATATAATAAAGCGGAAGAGTTTGTTTGTTTGATTATTTGTTTGTTTGTTTGTTTGTTTGTTTGTTTGAACGCGCTAATCTCAGGAACTACCGGTCGGATCTGAAAAATTCTTTTTGTATACGATAGCCCAGTTATACCGGAAGGCTATAGGCTATATAACATCACGCTTCGACCCAATGGGGCCAGGCAAAAGGCTAAAAAGGCTAAAAGATAATGTCGGCTAATCTCAGGAACTAGCAGTCGGATTAGAAAAATTGTTATTGCCTATGATAGCCCAAGTATTCCGAAAGGCTATAGGCTATATAAAATTACGCCACAACTTTAAGGGGCCAGACAAAAAGAATAAAATGGTCAAACGAGAAGGGGGAGGGTTGGGTCAAAGGCAAACAAAAAAGGCTAAACGAATAGGATACAATCTATATGGGTATCGTTTTCAAGATTTTCGGGACGCCTGATTAATAATATGAAATTTATTTAGTGATCCAAGATGGCGGACGGGAAATCAAAGATGGTGGATGAGAAAATTTAAAAAATCAATATGGGTATCGCCTTCGATATTTTAGGGGGTGAAGAATCGAAATACAACATCTATTTCGTGATCAAAGATGGCGGATGGGAAATCAAAAATTGCGGATGGAAAAAAATTATACAATCTATATTGGCATCGTCTGCGATGTTAAAAGGGATGAGGAATCCAAATACAACATCTGTTTCGTGATTTAAGATGGTAGATGGGAAATCAAAGATGGCGGATGGGAAAAATTTAAAAAATCAATATGGGTATCGTCTCTGATGATTTAAGGGATGGAGAATGCAAATACAACAACTATTTCGTGATCAAAGATGGCGGATAGGAAATCAA
Source organism: Euclidia mi (assembly GCA_944739405.2). NCBI lineage: Eukaryota > Metazoa > Arthropoda > Insecta > Lepidoptera > Erebidae > Euclidia > Euclidia mi. The sequence continues at coordinate 78,261,543 of OX123187.2, read as the reverse complement.
AGATGGCGGACGGGATCTTTTTAAGTCGATATGGATATCGTCTTCGATATTTAAAGGAATGGGGAATTCAAAACCACCATCTATTTCGTGATCAAAGATGGCGGATGGGATTTATTTTTTAAATCACTATGGGGATCGCCTCCGATGTTAAGAGGGATGGGTAATCCAAAAACAACATCTGTTTCGTGATTCAAGAGGGTGGATGGGAAATCAAAGATGGCGGATGGGAAAAATTTTAAAAATCAATATGGGTATCGTCTCTGATGATTTAAGGGATGGTGAATCCAAATACAACATCTATTTCGTGATCAAAGATGGCGGATCGGAAATCAAAGATGGCGGATGGGATTTTTTTCAAAATCGATATGGGTATCGTCTCCGATATTTTAAGGAATGGGGAATTCAAAAACACCATCTATTTCGTGATCAAAGATGGCGGATGGGATTTTTTTTTAAATCACTATGGGGATCGCCTCCGATGTTAAGAGGGATGGGTAATCCAAAAACAACATCTGTTTCGTGATTCAAGAGGGTGGATGGGAAATCAAAGATGGCGGATGGGAAAAATTTTAAAAATCAATATGGGTATCGTCTCTGATGATTTAAGGGATGGTGAATCCAAATACAACATCTATTTCGTGATCAAAGATGGCGGATCGGAAATCAAAGATGGCGGATGGGATTTTTTTCAAAGTCGATATGGGTATCGTCTCCGATGTTTAAAGGGATGGGGAATCCAAATACAACATCTATTTCGTGATTCAAGATGGTGGATGGGAAATCAAATATGGCGGATGGGAAAAATTAAAAAAATCAATATGGGTATCGTCTCTCATGATTTAAGGGATGGTGAATCCAAATACAACATCTATTTCGTGATCAATGATGGCGGATAGGAAATCTAAGATGGTGGACGGGATTTTTTTTGTAAAGTCTATATGGGTATCGTCTCCGATATTTAAAGGAATGGGGAATTCAATATTATATAAAAATCTATGTTTTTTGTTCATCATTTATAGACTATGAAATGATAAGAGATTAAGCGCTATGTCAATGGTAACTTTGGAAATGGGGCTTGGAAAAAGGGAATTCAATAAAAACTCTTAAAAAGGCGATACGGAGTTTGCTGGGTCAGCTAGTTGTAGATAAAACTAGAAGCCTGTTTTTTAGTACCCAAGCAGGCATTGTATACAAATTGTATATTTGAAATTTAATTCAATTTGAACCAGTAGTTTAAGAATTATAACGAATCAACTTTCTTAATTTTGTCACTCAGTGACCAATCATCAAACGTCTAAGGCATTTCTAGCAGACATAGAAGCTTCAAATTTAGTATACAATTAGTGTTTAATGTATGAATTAAGGAAAAACTGAAATATTTTTCAATTGCTGTCCAGTTTTCGAGATGCATCAACTGCATAAATAACTTTGTAATCCGATATAAAATATATAGGATTATAATGTAAGCCTATATAAATATAAAGGATTACAACATTTGCAGTTAGCGCTTTAATTAAGAAAATTTGTTGTTGGTGTAAAAGAAGTAGATGGTACCGGAAAAGACAAAAGTAGGACTATCTACAAAAAGAAATAAGATCCCATAAAAAACAATACTTGTCAAAAAAACCAAGTTTCGCTACCGTAAAAAGTTGTGAGATCCATGTGATACCAAGTCGGTTAATTAAAAATCTTTAATGTTTTATATGAATATATTGACTTAGCAATGGCTTAATCTTTCAAGACGAGCCAAAGCCGACTAAAGTTGTTCATTCTCGAAGCACTTCAAAGAAGATGGTGGCCACGTTCGTTGGAAAAACCGGTCATGTTGCGGCTATTGCACTTGAAGCTCGTAGAACGGTTATCGCAGAGTGGTATACCACAGTTTGTTTACCACAAGTCATCGCCAAACTTCGAAAATCTAACTCAAAGCGACGCATCATGCACCACGACAACGCAAGCTCACACAACGCTCGTCAAACGATTGAGTATTTGAAGCAGAAAAAAGTAGAAATTCTTGACTCCATACAGTCCTGACCTAAGCCATAACGATTTCTTTACATTTCCTAAAATTAAGAAAAGTCTTCGTGGTCAAAGGTTCCAGACCGGTGAAGAAGCAGTCGACGTTTTCAAGTAATTTTGAACACCCCTACTTTAGAGTGGAATATATGTTATAGTAACTGGTTTGAGCGAATGGAAAAGTGTATGTAAGCTACGTGGTGAATACTTTGAAAAACAATAAAAATTACTATAAGGTTCTAGTTGTGTTTTTTTCTTCAAACGAAAAAACTTAAAAGGCATGCCTCGTAATATAAGACAACAACAATCCAATTTAAGTTAAGTTACTCGATAACAGAACATGACTACTGATGCACCCCATAGGCATTACTTAGGGGCCATCCATAAATTACGTCACACAATTTTCATGATGTTTTGGATGGCCCCTTACAAAAACTTTGATCTTCACATAATTTTCTATTGTGACGAATATTGCCTTGTTAAATCAATTGCTCGAGAGATTCGTGCTGCCTTGAGATAAGTCTCGCTGATTTCAGCATGAATAGGCCGGCTCGACCGGGGAAATACTACCCTCTCACAGAAAATCGACGTAAAGTAACAGTACCTAAACTGTTGCGTTTCGTTCGGTGAGTGAGAGTACCGGAGGCCCTATCCCCTATTCCTTCACCCTCATCCCACTCCTTATCCTATCCGTTTTCCCAACCCCAAGGAGGGCTACGTCCTTGTGACTCCTGTGGTGTTGCTTGTGTCCATGGGCGGCGGTAATTGCTTACCATCAGGCGATCCGTCTGATTGCTTACCATCAGGCGATCCGTCTGCTCGTTTGCCGCCTATTACCATAAAAAAGCAGAAGAATTATAGATAATGTTTGTTTTCAATACATTTGTCTTTTTTTATTCAATTTATAAAATCTTTCCCGTCTAACATCACCTTTACCACTTTAAAATCAAACATCTTCTGTCAATTAAATCCTGAGAAAGACTAAGAAAGATCTCTCTGTCCTACGAAATATGATACGTATCCAAATTCCTTTCAAATCTCGAGATGATGTACTCACATCCCTTGAAATTAAACCAACTATATAAGTTATTTTAAAAGAAAATACAATCAGCGCCAAACTAACACCCAACATTTCTATTGTTTAAAAATTTCACTGCAGTACAGTCTGCAGATACAGAGCTACTAATGCTCTGTATCTGATTTAATTTTCCGTGTAATATTTTTTTTATCCGTGTAATTATGTTCTACATTCATTCTAGTATAGTTTTGGTTGAATTAGGTATCTCAATTCAAGAATTCAATTCAAACTATTTTTAAATAATTTGAAAATCTTAAACAGTGTCAAAATTTCATCATACATCATTTACGTTATGAATATCTGGCAAACTATGCTGCCAAATCTAGTATACTTAGGGTTATCAGATGGCCGTGAAATCCGGGATTTTTCCGGAATTTTGCGTCTTGTCCCGTTTCCAGTAATTAGACCTTGTTGTCCCGCATTCCGACAACCTAGATCAGCTAGACTGGTTCATACACAGGCAACCAACTAACTGGCACTGGCTCGAACTTCTTGAATGTTTCTGTATCTAGAGAACAAAAATGCAATTTACCTTGTTGAAGTAAGTAAGAAATGTCCCGGAATTGATGCGCCTGAATCTGGCAACCCTAGGTATACAAGAAGGCGGACTCGGCCGCATAAAAAGATTTATTTTTGTTAAATTATTTCAGATTCTTTCACATTTCGTTACTAAGGTAGGTATTAAAAGATCGGTTTGCTCTAGTGTTGAATGCTGTATAAAATCACGTTCAGACCTAAAGTTAAAAGCCGCTGACCATTAGAACTCCTAACAGTGTAATCAAATAAATCACGAACACGAAATTTAAGCTTAATACTTGAGGTTCATACTTCAAAACTGAAAAAAAATAATTATTCATTTAGGTCACAATGTGACGCTTATGAACGTTATTTTTTAAGTTAATTACTTAATTAATCTATATTTACATTAAGCGCCTCGTTCGCAAAGTATAGTAGTAGGGCATATATGTGTTGATATTTTAAAAGGGGACTATATTTCTTGTGACCAAAATTTATATTTGTCATCAAGTTGTATCACCTAATAAATAGATCTATCGCCACGAAATATTTTCGTTCTTAGATAAACAAAAAGTGTTGCTAGGTATGAATTATCAAATTAATATATGTGTAAAATAAGAGATGGATTACCAATAAAATTGTAGTGCATTAGATGAATATAAACTTCGTTCTTATAATAATAGTTGTATTACTTAAATAATAGCTTAGTGCTCAGAATGGTAGATCTGTCACCAAATAAATCAACGTAAGCCCGTAAGGTTAGGTGAGACTGTAACTCAAGTAAGTAGGTTATGTTAGGTTCTCTTGTGACCCTTAATCCAAAAATAGGAGCCCTGCAAAGCAGGGCTCCGTCAACTTAGTATTTCGTCAACTTCGGTATTGGTGATCTCTTTAAATTAGTTTGCTTAAACACTTATTAGGACAAACCTATTATATTACATACAAATAAAATATTTGGTACTAGACCCTATATCACCATAATTTTAGGTGATTTATTGTGGAATTGATTTTATATTGTTTGGTGACTACATTTTGGTGACAAATCTACTATTTTGCAAACCCTATTATTTAAGAAACACAAAACTCAATTAATTGGCGATAGCTTAAATGATTTTAAAAGAATCAAATCTACACTGAACGCAATGTGACGAACTTCTACTAAGAATAAAAAATGTTGTTATGTAGTTTTGAATGACGGTTGTCGCAGAGCTGCTCGCAACAAACGAATGGTGTTGACAATGCAGTTTGACTTTGCAATGTTTCAAACGGTGCAGTGACACGTTTCTGTTGTATGAAATCTTCTAAGCTATGCGTCTCTGGTAGAAAAAAAATCCTAAGAATAATGCAATTTTAAGCGAATGAAGCCTATTGAAGATACCAACAGACTGAATTTGGAGAGGATAGCTTAGCCATTGCCTATGCAGTCGTTATGGGTAGGTACGCATAACGACTTACCTAATGACTACCAAACAATATACTGCCTCTCCGGTCAAACCCATACTCTGGGCTCCAAGGCGGAAGTGATGGATGCAATTAAGGCAACGCTAGGTAGCTGATTGTGATTAATGCAATAATAATAAGCCAGAAAACTAGAAAAATAAGTATTCATTTGTTAATTTCAGAAAGACAACCCACGTACTAATATAAATGTTCGGACTAGTTTGCCATTTCAAGGTTATTAAATGGCGCTAGCCTAGTGGTATATGTAACGGACTGCCGAGACGATGGTCTCGGCTTCGATCTCCAGGTAGCACGGGCACACGCCTCTGACTTTTTGAAGTTATGTGTGTATTAAAAATGTTAATAATCGCACGCTTAATAATGTGCCCGGTGAATGGCAATAGGCTTGCCCCTTATCACATTGGGACCGAAACTTAACTGGCGAAGTGTGGATGTGTAATACACCTCTGCTTACACCTTCGCGGATAAAAGGCGTGAAGTTATGTATGTATGGTTTGCCATTGGGACCATATTCAGGACGTAACGTAACCAATACAACTGATAGGTACAACAAAGATAGACGGTATAAAAATGAACATGCAATTTTAGAACGAGTATAAGACCATTCTTAGCTATTCATATAGCTATACAAAATAATTGATTCATGCTTCAACTATACGTATTACTTGACAAGACAAGAGGCTAACAGCATCTGTATTCGAGTGTGGTTTCATTGACTTGGAACAAACTTGCCGACTCAGCCGCAAGCTTTAACCCGGGCTTCAAATTATAATAGTCTTTCCGACTAAGCTGCTCAGCTATAAACAGACTTTCTCATATTAATATTGTTTTAAGTTTACATAAATATTAATCATAGATATTAAACTATGACTAACATTAATGTAAACTTAAAACTATATTAATATGATAAAGTCTGCCTCCGTGGTCCAGTGGATAGCGTATGTGTCTGCTTATAAACACATTTGCCCGTCTTGGGGTCGATTCCCGGATCGGGCAAAGGTGTCACTGAGTGTAAAGCAATTATTAAAGAACCTTTAGATTCAAGCGGTCTATATTATTAAAAGTTTCATATGTTTATTAAACCAGTAACGATACGATACAATAACGAACCGGACTGCAATACGAAAATTCTTGGATGAACCGGGATAGCGATGGTTGGTGATTCTTGGAGAAATATGTAAGAAAACCATTTTGGTCATAATATTACGAAATATTACAATTTGCTGAACTTTATATAAGAAGCTTATTATTTGTCGTGCTTCCTTATTTTCATGCCTGTTTCAAAAGTGTGCTGAATTGGACATATAAACTTTTTTTTCACATGGGACTTTACAAATTTTCAAGTAATGGAAACAAAGAATATCCAAACTTTCAAGCCTCTTATGGGTAACATTTTGAAAGACGTCGATACTCGAGTCTATTTATTTTAAACGTAAGCAAGTTTTTATTACATATTTTATGAGAAAACGTACTTCTTACATTGAATATTACTGCTAACGTCCGTTCATCCTATATTATATACCGTCAAAGGTGTAACCGCGGGCTCATGTATGTTATAATAACTGTATTGGTAGAATAATAAGGATAATAGGCAGGCCTCACGCTCACGTACTAATGATGTAAACTACCATATGTTGGATAAGTGAAAACTGCATGTCTGAGAGTTTTCCATAAAGTTCTCGAAAGACCGGTAAACTTTACAAAAAAATTGCTGATGAACTAGTCGCCTTCTCGTAATGGGAAGAGGCCCGTGCCCAGCAGTCGGATATTTAATATATAGAACTGATGATGATGATGACGAATAAATAAAAAGTTTGTGCAGCAAGTCTACACTGAAAATATCAATTTACTTATATTTTTTTCGTTTTTGAATAAAATATTTCCAGTTGTAACTTTGCCTGCTTAGTCTTACTCTAGTAAGAACGAAAGGTAAATATCGTTTCACGAGTGCATATCGTACGTGCGCCTACCGGGAACCCGAGTAATATGTTAGATACGTAATTTGGAGGCTAACAGAAACGGACGGAGGGTAGACGCCAATAATGTACGGTTCCGGGCTACATGAACTATAGCGATGAATGGATATAACCACAGTGTGGATATAACGCTATGAAGTGTCAGGAATTTATTATTAGAGAGATATTTAGAAAGGCTTGCTGTAGACTTTATTGCAAGCAAGAAAAGTACAGTTATTTTTTATTTTTTTCATCAGGAATTCACTGTGAAAATAAAATAAAACAAGGTACTTTAATAAATTATTGCATGAGTGAGTAAATCAATATCAGTCTGAGGTTGTGCAAAATTGGACGTTAGCTCCGTTCAGTTTACGCTATTCGATAAAATCAAGGATTTATTATTGTTTGTGATTTACCAAAAATAAGACGCCAGGTTTTTTAGATTCGACACTCACATTTCATTCGTAGATTGCTTACGAGTATAGGAATTTGGATATGGATTGCCACCTGGTAGTAAACTCAATTATTTTATAAAATAATAGGGTTAAAATAAACGTATATACAGTTGAAAATTGAAAAGTCTGCTTTAGAAATAATATTGTAGGCTGCCAGCAGTCAGTAAATATTGCCAAAAAAATTACTGCATTGAAAATTATAAATTAAAATTACCGACAACGTTGAACTCTCGACCACAGGTACAACTATGGTACTAAGAGCTCTTCTTACACTGGTCAATAGTCGAAACCACAAACTATAGGTGGTGCAGATCTAAGCTAATCAATCACCAGTCATAATCAGGCCCTAGTTCACCGACATCGTTCATCACAGTACTGTAATTGATACGTCACGCCCAGCTAGCTGGCAGTTTTACTCGGGAATAGTATCGTACGTTTTAATTGGACTAGTGTTTGTTATGATGAAATGATGTAACAGTAAAATAACTACGCAAAAAATCTCGCGTTTGAATCCACGGCGCGCACCATACACTTTTCGAAGTTATGTGGGTATGAAAATGTTAACTATCGCTTACTAAGCAGTGAGAAAAACATCGTGATGTATCTTGCATGTCGAAGAGTTCTTCAAAATGTTTTTGAAAGACTCATGAAGTTTATCAACCCGCACTTGGCCAGCGTATGGCTATAACTATGGCTTATCCTTCAAATAGTGAGAGAAGGCCTGTGCACCGCAATGGGATAGTTAATATCGCTCATTTGCGACAAGAACGTGACAAAGTAAAAATCTCAATTTGTGATAAAACGCATTTGAAAGTTTAAAATTCATGCAACTTTTTAATTATTATGTTTAGAGTATTCAGCTCAATACAAAATAACTTCAATGTTTTCGTTTCTTTTTGATCAAATTGCATTCAGACCTTTAAGTCAGTTATTAAATTTATTATGATTATTTAGTTAAAAAGGGTCCTCCTTGTTGCGTTATTCTTGTAAAAAAATTGGAGTATTGCAAAACAAACAGATATGTACCGTTTTTCTTGAAAAAAAATTTATGAAAATCTCTACATTTACAAGTTATGTCGTATTGTTACGTTTTTATTGATAATCTGTAATCTAAATGTATGGAACATTTTAATTAAGACACGTTACTGTCGTAGAAATCTCTGTATCTTTGTATTTAGTTTTACAAAATGTAAGATATTTTAGCGAAGTTATTGTGTAACTTTCGCTGAAATACAAGTAATAATCACATTTAAAAAAATATTATAATTATAACCAAACACTAATATCTGTACTTTTACTTTTACTCACCCGTTAGCAATTTCATTATTAAATATTTAGAAATGCAATATTAGCATAAACATCACAACCCTCTGCTTAGCTCAGTAATATTAGGCAACTAAACTTAAGTCTCACATAAATCAAATAAATATCTTAGCAAAACAAATCACAGGTAATCATTTAATACAAAGATTATCCTTTAATCTTAAAATATTAGGAAAATAACATTATTATTATTGCTTTTTAATGGCACAAAGTTTCAAGGCGTTTCTGAAATAAAAGTTCACTTAACAATAACAAAATCTGAGTACATGAAATAAAAAACTTAACACTTAAATCTACAAAGATTCGTGAAAAGGTCTGTAGTACCTTGGAATGTGGTTTTGGATGGCTGTAGAGAAAGATGAACATTACGTAAGTAGGTGTCTGTATCGTGAAGAAATTGATGGAGCCTTACATTAATGAGGGAAGAAATTATACTTGTGACAATATTTTTACATCACTTTTACTAGCGGAATATTTAAAATCTAAAAATACTAGTATCGTAGGCCTTTCCATAAAGAACGCAAAAAAGGAATTACATACTCGTAGTACGTTTGTGCCAAAAACAGGCGATACATCGTAGACTGTTTATCTAGGCTAAATCTAATTAAAATATAAATAAACTGTCTGCAATATGCACTGATAAAGAATATTATTTATGTATTAGGTACTTATTCTAATGATAATATTAACTAGTTTATAGATAACTTAAAATTTTATAAGAATTGTTCCGTAAGTTGTCATGATTATATGACCAAAAAAAAACTTTTGATTTTTAATTCATGATTTGTTTTGTTACTTTTATGTTTGTTAAGATAAAAAATTGTTTTAAGTTGATTATTAAACATGTTCTGAATATTTAACGAATTGGTTTAATAATAATTTTCATGCCTTATCATCATCAGCCTTTAACAGTCCACTGCTGGACTAGGCCTCTCCTTTGAAAGGAGGAACTGGCCTACTATACCACGCTGGCCAAACGGGTTGGTATATGGTTTGTTTCAAGTTTTTCTTCTCTTACAGTGCGGTTCTCTGCATAATATGCTCCCTCTGTCGGCTCTTACGACACCCATGGGATGATATGGGGTGGTGACAATCCGTATTCTTAATCCGTCACCACACGGACATGCCTTATACCAATTATTTATCATTATAATAAATAGAATGGGACAAATTTGCCACGACGGCGGTTCACGAGGGATCTTCATCTTCGGCGCTTCTAGTGTTAATTCATTTGTATTTCGAGAATCGGTATTATCTTTTAATTTTTCTAACTTACGTGAATGTTCATTAATACCTCGGACAAACTTTACAATCTTCTTAGACCGTGATACCATCTGAAAAATAAATTGTAATCAGACAATGTTTTTATCATTTATAATGGAACATTGTAAGCTATTCGTTGTAAAAATTTATTATTTTTATCAAGAATGTGTTAACTTGACATAACCAACATTAAGACCAAACATTTTGTACTTTTATTATCAACTGTAACGAAACATCTTAAATTAACCAACAAAAAACTTTGTTTATTTCAGCAAAAACGGTACAATCCTATGTGAACCATAGCATGCGATTACTATTTTTACTACAATAATGACCCACATACAAAATGTCCCGTTATAGCTGCAAAATTAAATCACTAAAAAAACAAAAAGCCGTATTTACCTTTCATCAAAACTGTGACACCATGAGCTGTTACGTTTTTGCCGCAATCGGGCAGCACTTTCCTCCTCAAGCGAGCGGCGACAACTGACGTGAACCGATCTTGCATTAAACTTAAGGGCGGAAAGAGATGGCGCTAAACCGATAGTCGCCGACCTTTTCCCTCATTACTCGGTCATTTTCGGCGCTAGAAATATCGCGTTTTAGCAGCAAGTAGAGCGCGATGCGCCGGATTCTACTGTATCATTATTCCATAACGATACATGTTTTCGTTAACACGTTTTTGTCGCAAATGAGCGATATACAGGGCTGATGATGATGAATAAAAATCGATCGAGTATGTCTAAGGTTCCACGCAAACTGGCCACAAACGGCAGCCTCTGCTGGCTTTCGACGACCTGTTTACACGGTTTTGAATGATCATCGCACGGAGTAGATGGTGGCGTCTACTCGCGACTCAGTACCAACGACAAGCCAACGATGGTGGCTACTAAACACTTACTTATTCATATCTAGTAAAACGTACAGGCTTTGTTTAACTGTACCTTAAATTTTGTGGTTGGTACCAGAGGACGGAGCTCGCGAGAGCAACCGTTGGCACCATCTGTGGAACGTTTGCGCGGAGCTTTAGGCCCGCATACGAAGACCCGCCTAATAAATACTCATGTGTAAAGTATCATAATGATTTGTAAGCCCTTAAAACCTGCATGATGGTTATTTTGTATATTTTTGTTCATTTATGGCTAATATGCTAATATGGCTGTTTAAATAAGCAACCTTAACGAAAATGAAATAATCACATAACTTCGAAAACTCAGTGATGCGTGCCGTAGATTAGAAGACTCTTTATCTGCCAGTCTATCGGGCTGTCTACTAGGTTATCAGTGCTCATATATATCATGGATGAAGGATTAAAATGGCTTCATAGATGTACTACCCATCGTCAATAAAACATTATGAAATGGGTTACAAAAGTCGTGGGTCATCTATTCCGTCCCTTCGTTATCTTATATACTTAAAATAATTAATGGTTCTTATTTGTCAGTTAGATACGTTTTACGGGACAATTTATCTTGTTGTTAATCACTTGAATGTTTTGTAATAATTTCAAACGAGCTAGAAGATATGTGGGTAGAGCCGGGTCCATTCGATAACGTGTAATAAATTGTATCGTGTTTAAACTTTTGTTGAGTTTTTTTGTACAATTTATTTTGTACTTTATTGTACAAGCGATAGGATAATGGGCAGGTCGTTGAAATGCGAGAGCAGAATAAAAAAGCTCTTCTACAATAAATGTGTTCTTTTTAATACCACTGAAGATAAATTGGTGTAATGTTAGCAGTCCTGTAGGTGATAAGAAGTTACTTATTTTTTATTATAGAAGCCAAATGGTCCCAAATGGAATAAGAGCTATACAGTAGTTTGCCGACGACAGATTTTATATCGGCCGCTAATTAATTCGATAATTATCCAAAACGTGCATAAATTGAAATAATTTCTATGGCCAACTAAACTGCCGGTTTTTGAGTCGTGTGCACATGTGTGCGCGTGGTTGCGGGTATCCTCCATTTAGAAAATAATAGCACTTTTGTTCATGTTTGTACAAGATCCCATATAAGGCACCTCAATTATGGGTTTTGTCGACAATTTCAACGATCATTTGAGAAGAACTCGTTAAGATCAAATGCAGTATTAATAACGTGTTAATGTTCTCTACGAAGCCTGAATTGCCTAATTATATATTCATACAACACTGAAAAATCTTTACGACTTTGGTATTATGTTCTGGATGTCAAAAATGTGTAGGTGTCCAGGTTATAAATTGAAGATGATATTATTTGTTAAAGATCTTAATCGCAAGAACATAGCATTAATGTTTTAAGGTGATTCATTCCAGAAAAATAAAAATAAAAACGCTGTGCCTCTTTTTACCCGACTACGGCGAAGCCAAAAGGAAGGGTTATGTTTTTGGCACTCTATGTATTTATGTTTGTATCTTCCACCGTAGCGCCTAAATTACTGAAGCGATTTTAATAAATACGGTGTCCATAGATTCGTAATAATGGCCCGGGTGACATAGGCTATATAGAGTTTATAAAAATTTTCTGTTACGGAATTAATAGCTCAGATTACAACCTCAAATAAAATTAAACTGCGATAATCATTACGTGTTCGGTATCAAAAGAAAGGTATTGGTGAGCACATTACAAATATGTACATATTTTATACTTGTTCAGTCGAAATATAACCTTAAAACGCGGTTGTACTTACAATTCACGCGGTTCAGACGCTTTGTGTTACCTATTTTTCTTTCTTTCTTCATATAAATATTACAATGTAAATATGGCACGGTGAGTTTCTTTACATGCCCTATTGGGATACGAAAAAGGATTAAATAAAAAAATAAGTTTTAAAACTAAAACCCGACTACGTCAAAATGGTCTAAAAAGAACGAAACAAGATAATAGCTCATTCAGATACAAATCCAGAAAAGTATAAGTACAGAAATGCTCAAGCTAGAGCCGTGGTCGTACCTATTGTATACCTATTGTGGGGTGCCAGGAACACTCAACTGCATAAAACAAACATGGCAGGTAACTACATGTACACTAGTATAAATAAAATAGGTGCGACCACGGCTCTAGCTTGAGCATTTCTGTACTTATACTTTTCTGGATTTGTATCTGAATGAGCTATTATCTTGTTTCGTTCTTTTTAGACCATTTTGACGTTGTCGGGTTTTAGTTTTAAAACTTATTTTTATAATTGGCGAGCATTACTAATGTAAGGCCGACGAGCCTAAGTCAGTGAGATAATTTGAAATACTTTGACGCAGATTAAGCTCGATTTTGATTTAATTTCAATAAAAAAAATTACTCTTGCAAGCTACACATTTCATCATCATCAACCTTTAACAGTCCACTGCTTGAACAGGCCTCTCCTTTGAAAGGAAGAATTGACCTACTTACTATACCACGCTGGCCAAACGGGTTTGTATAGGGTTTGTATCAAGTTTTCCTTATCTTACAGTGCTATTCTATGCTTAATATGCTCCCTCTGTCGGCTCTTACGACACCCATGGGATGATATAGGGTGGTGACAATCCGTATTCTTAACACGTCACCACACGGGCATCTACACATTAAGCAAGCTCCAAATTATTAATTTCGAAAACTGTGTACTAAAATAATGTCATAAAAATCTTGTAGAAATAAGACTAAATTATTTTGCTTTATCAGCAGTACAGAAATATTTCTAGTAGTTTAAAAAAAATAGTAAAGGTTTTAACATAAAAATCGACCAGTTGAATATGAAAATAGCCTGATCATTTCAGTGCTCTATTTTATATTTTTTCTTATGAAATATTACAAAAAAGTAAAACAAAGTTCTTCCTTTGCGAATACATCATAGAGTAAAAATAGACCTCCGAAAGAAAAACTTTAGTAATTAACAGTTTCTCGAAAACCTAAATCAGGAGAATGTTTTGTTCAACACAATTCGAGGGTACTACTGTTAAGGGTCCCTATTCTTAAGGTAGAGTTTCTGTAGATAAATTGCGATAGCCGGCAAGACCATTTTCATAACGAAGCTAGTAATGTTTTTCATGTTGACGCAGTCCAAAATGTAGAACAATTTCTGTCGAAAAATGAAATGGGTGTTATTTTATATCGTCACCCTGTTTCTCCGAAGCGGTAGGTAGAGGGTTAATATTATACGCGCACTTCGTCTTATAAGATCTTCGTTTTATATTGGAAACCAAATAATAGGGGGCGAGCCTTACCGTTACTGGGCATATTGCCTGACTGTACTAGGCAAACTTAATAACACTTTTCCCCGACCCGGGAATCGAACCTGGGACCTCCCGATCAACAGATGCATACACTATCCACAGGACCACGGAGGCAGTCAAAATATATATATAAAAAAATAAGTGTTATTATTGGGTTATTCACCTTTACAACAATTTCTGAGAACAAGCGGAATGTCATTGAACAGCTATAATGGTTTATAGAGTATTGAGATTGGGATGAGTTACTACAGATTCTGAGAATGTCCTATACGTACGTATTTGTTATCAATATTATTCTCAGTAAAGCGCAAATCATTAAGAGGGTGATTTTACTCGTTATTATGAATAAATATAGGAAAGAGAGATTGCCGAAATCGTTAAAATATCAGTTGATGCATAACGCTTTGCCCAGGTTAGAATTGAATTTGGAACGTCATCCTCCTAGCGTTATCCCTGTTGCAACTATCCTTTGTGATCCGTTAGATCACAAGGGTGATATTAAAACGATATTAGTTTTCCTCGAAACAGTCAATAATTATCATATTGCATACACCTTTTTTGAAAACAAACGGCTACACCGAAACTGGTGACTGATTTTCTACGTTTAATAGCTGCATCTAAATTGCCAGATTTACCGTCTGTATTGACAGTGCATCGTTGCGGTGACAATACGCATGCCATCTGTTTTCAGAATTGTTTGTCATCTACCACCTAGAAGGCCAAATCTCATATTTTATCTGACATCGACAGTCTATTTTGAACGAAATGCGATTAGATTTTGAATCGACTCACAATAGGTATTCTGCTAACTTAATGTCACTATCGTATAATTTGACATACTATATGTATAGTGCGTGCCACGAGAACATAGAGTTTTTGTAAACAAAGAATTTCTACTTAGTGACTCAGCGACAGTTCTGTCAAACACAAATAATGTCAAATCGAATGAGCGCAACGGTACACAGGTACGTGTCATTGGAAACTAATATGTCAATGGATCGGGTTTTATCGATATTATGCGCTGTCAACAGGATCTTTAAATATTTTGTAGTACTGGAACCTGGAATGTCAATATTTGGTTATACTTCATTGAAATGTTACATTCTTAGGCTTAGCTTGCATTTATCTCAGGAAAAAAATATTTTTTTTTATGTCAAGAAGGGGTGAGTGTAAAGTTGCAGATGGTAAACTATTATTCACACATAAGATTCTGAACACCTAATATAAATAAATTGCGTCTTTTTACGCAGGTTACCCCGAATGTAAATTTACCGTAACATTTTAATGGATTTTATTTAAGTTAATTCTGACGTTTTCATTCATACACTTCGTAAAATCTCAATGGCTAAAAATTTTAATGCGATGTACTAGCTAGTTGTCTTATCCCAGATACTCCTGAAACTATTTTGCACCTCCAATCGTTGTGCTTTTTTGATATGTTGATATACGTATCATCAATTATTGTGGAAAAATACTGAAAAAAATCCTGACTATCTGGAAAAGTCGGAAAACCATGGGCGTTATAACGCCCGGTAGGAGAATGTCCTACTATCGCTAATTTATACGGAAAGGATACCCTATAACGATAAATGAAACAAAAGTTATATTTATGAAGTTATTTATATATTTAATCTTGTACATATTAAAGCTATTATTTATTTTGTATGTACCTATAATAGGCAAAGTACTAATTTCATACTCAGAGCCTACTAAAATTAGGCCATAAGTTTTAATTTTGTATTTTCTTAGTCTGTATGGTAAGTAACAAAACAAGTTTTAGGATGTAAATGAACATCACATCTTTTACAAAAAAAATCGTCTTTTTTACAATGTATGCACCTGATCTGATTTTCTTTGTATTCAATTAAATGATCGATTTTATCGTATCGGGATTTGTCTCTATAAGAAGCCGGAGTACGAGATGGTCCACGCCTTCCATCACTCTTATAAGTTTATAATAAGCTTTTAGCTATTTCTCTTCGAAAAGAGAGATGATCATAGTCCCCTTAATCTTGCTTGTACAATTGCCAGACATTGTGACTGACATATCTAAACAGTGAGCAATCCAGGGAAAGTACCATTTTTTCCTCGTATGGAAGTTCGACAAATGCTAATGTTCTGATCAGAATGATCTACGCCTCCCATATTTTCATTATACTTTTTTATGATGTCAGGTTGATTGATTTGTACATATTTCTTCGCTTCTTGAGAAAAACGTTATGCAATGGTTCCACTATTTCCACGTTTGAAGCAACTGTAACTACACTATTGTCGTTCCACTTGCAAACAAGAATATTGCCAGGATTGAGAACTGTACCATCACTTGCCGATGATGTACTTGCTATGGGAGAAAGACTTGATATATTTCTCAGGAAATCATCAGGGCTATCACTTTGTGTAGGATATTCTACAGTACACCTTCTTTTAGCGAGGCGAGATAGGGAAATGTTGTATTCTTCGTCTTCAGACAATGACTCATCATAAGCGATTTCGGCTTGTACTCTTAGTTATGCACCTGTGGAAGCAATCATAAAATACTGTTACATATAGCTAAACCTATTGTATGCAGTGTTTGACAGTAATATTTACATTCTGAGAACCCACCTGGCAGATTTTGTATAGGTATTTACAAAATCTTCGTCACCCGAATCCTCATCAGTCACGTCTGCATTTACATTTTCTGGTGGTAAAATTGAGACAGCCTTGGGCAAAGTAACATCGTCATCAGCCGCCTCCAATATATATAATATTTCGTTCATTTTAACGTTTGTCTTTGCTGCAATCTGAAATGCAAAAGTATCATATAATAGACGTACATTATCCTACCGGGCGTTATAACGCCCATGATATATTTAGATCAATAAAAGTCAGAAATTGCACAATAGTATATACGAATATTGCATTACATATTGTTAACACTTAAAACTTACAAGTTTTATGCCAAACAGTCATTTTAATACATAATAATATAATATATACATACCTTTTTAACGACATATCAAACAAAACTTTTAACGTAACCTTTAAATTAGAAAAAAAAATTAAAATACAACAAAACAGGCACAATTACTGCACTTTAACCAGCCTCCAGTAGATATAAATTAAATAAAATAAGAAATAATAGTTACTGCTCACATTTATTAGGATTAAAATGAGGGTACTTTAAATATGTTTTTTGTGGCGTTATAACGCCCGGTAGGAGTAAGTGGGTTATAATATATCACATTTGTGGACAATTATTTAATATTTTACGATAGCTAGGCTAAGAGCAGATTATTTATTGCCTATGATTAAAAAATCATCAAAAATCAAAGTCCATAATAGAGTATCCTGTTTGTACTCTATCATTGACATGAATTTACTTACGTGTTAAACACTACAAAAAAGTCGTCAAATTAATGAAAATTCTTCCAGGAAAATTCAACCATTCTTACAAAAATCAAACATGTTTATTTTCATTCAAATTTACATTTTTCTGGATATGACTGGCAGTCCCAAATAATAATATTAACATAATATATAAAGACAAATACATTTAAAAAAATACCGTTAAAAAGTATCAAACTTCACTAAAGCGTAAAATGTATAACACAATAGTTTGAAAGAAAGCTTGTGAAGCCCTGAATGTGTGTTTACAAAAAGTCTATCTTCTCGTGGCACCAACTATAGTTCATTACTGACACATTGTTGAATTTACGAGCTAGCCGTGATATCATTCAAATATCAGTTGATTTAGGAGAATACCATCTATGACATAAGTATTAGACTGACATTAGATCGAAAATGCACTTTGAACAAATACAATTACGGGAATTGGCCCTCTGTTTTCAGAATTGTTTGTCATCTACTGCAATTAATGCTACTTCATAGCTATAACGTATTTGTGTGTGGGTAGGTGTAGTATTTATATAATAAGGTGTAACGTAATTCTCTGTATAGCGTTATAATATCTACAGGCGCTTAACGCAGTAGGTGGAGCAAGCCTAGTCAGAAGAGCGCTTCGCTAGGAATTATTACCATATAACATAATGGACCGAGCACAGGCAGTCTGTGAGTCATAGGTCTACGCCTATATAGGATGGGTGCGCGATCTGAATCGATCACTTTCCCTAGACGTCGCTACGCTGCTACTACTACTACGCATTTATTCTGACTTCTACTTCTATATCTACTATCCCGCTGGGGGTGAGCATATCCTAGTTATCTGTGTGTCTATATGTTCTGTCTGTAGTATCTGTCTCTCCTAAGCATAACAGCCGATCTAGGGACAGCCTGTTCCTGACCGGTTGTTGTGTATTCTCTATGCTACTTTCCAGTTCTCCCTACGGGTTGCTGTTAGCTCTGACCTACGAGCTGCTGGCGCCGTGCTTCTACCAGCCGCTGCCTACGCATACCTACTAAATCTACTAGCGATTTGTCCCCTTGATGCTTCCTACAGCCAAGCCACTAACGCCTGCCTGCACCAGCCTACGCCTGAGCCTTACCGCTCAGCCTACATCAGCTGCAACGCCTGAGCCTACCGCTCAGCCTACACCTCGACAGCCGAGCTGCCTACCCAGCGTGCACTTCGGCCAGCTCACCGTCGACCCTATCAGCAGTCTACCCTGCGAGCGTCGGAGAGCAGCAGGACTCTACACTCCAGCCTTTAGGCCAGTGCTTACCTAGTCGGTCATACTGTATGTAAGCGGTAGTGAGACATAATAAAAAAACTTGTTCCTTCCAAGCAGTGTTTCTATTAGTACCCCGACATTCTACCTGACAGCTAAACGTCTCAAGATTGCTACTTCTCATAGCTAGGTACCACTTAATATTAATAAAACACAATAAAAAAACCCACGGGTGATACTTTGGAACTGCATTATTTTAAAACGAGGTTATTTTTTTATTTTTATTTTAAATTTTCATTTCAAAATGTCATGTTCATCAGACCCAATGTTAAAAAAGCAACTGGGAAGTGTGATAATCAAAAAGTCAGTTCCTATTCACATTAGAACAATGAAAAATATTGAGAACATTTTACAAACGTCAAGTTTTTATAATATATATTGGCGTTAATTTAACTTGTGCTGGAGCACCGGCCGAGTACCTGATGACTAGGCCACAGCAGTAGTTGTGCCTCTTTATAAAGGAAAAGGCTCGCAACAAGACTGCAAAAACTATAGAGGCATTAGCCTTCTCAGCATTGTTGGCAAATTGTACGCAAAGTTTATGATTTATGGTAATAGGCGGCAAACGAACAGACGTATTGCCTGATGGTAAGCAATTACCGCCGCCCATGGACACAAGCAACATCACAGGAGTCACAAGTGCGTTGCCGCCCCTTGGGGTTGGGAAAAGGGATAGGATGAGGAGTGGGATCAGGGAGAAGGGATAGGGGATAGGGCCTCCGGCACTCTCACTCACCGAACGAAACGCAACAGTTTAGGTACTGTTACTTTTTGTTGTCGTACTGCGTGCTACGCGTGCGTGGCTCAAAATTGGTGGTTGTGATTGTCCAGGAACTGAGCAAACTAAACATCAGTTGATTCAACATCAGTTGATTCAACATGGATTGGTTTGCTGTCTAACGATTTTACGACAGCAATCTTGTTGTCACCTCTTATAACACAATCGTAACTGCCTCTTCCAGCTTTTTTTGCAATGCTGCATCTGTCTTGAAAAATACGCGCCTTTTATCATTTTCCTTTGAATTTAGGCGCTGGTACTCTGGCACTATACTTTTCATCAATGTTTCAGTCGCCTTGACTCTCTACTAAGTTATCAAGAAGTGGAATAGATGTGCAGTATCGGTTATAGTAATTGTGTTAGCTATGTAATATACTTTTGTTTCCAATGCCCAGTACATTCTTATTCGTGGAAGTTCAAGCACACTCGTAGCCATTAAACATCCAAAGAATTGTTTTAGTTCTTCTGGCATCGTATTTAGATATTTTCCCGTTCTTGACGCTGGAATCATTTGTACATTCAGCCATAATTTCAAATAAACGGTCAGCAATATAATGACCAAAGTACTGTAATAACCTCTTTACAATAAAATTATGTTAGGGTCGAATGAGCATCCATCTTCTTTATATGGAGTAAAATCGAAGTTTTCACTGTGTTTCCATCGTGGAAGTAGGTTTCGGGACGACTGGGGTTGTACGCGAAAAGATGAGGGAGGTTCATCATCCGATTCATTCCAATCTTCTTCATTAGCAAGTGGGATTTCATCACCAATTTCTATATATATTTCTTTCTCAAAGTCACCTTAGCTATCACTGTCTTCTTCCACTATATCTGACTCATCAAAATTGAGCGCTGTAATGATATCTCTTTAAGATAACATACCCGTAAAAAAAAAACAAAATTAAGTCCTGAATGCCCGAGGTATCACATATGATACTCGTAAAAAGATATAAAATTTAGAAATAATTATTAACCTATTCTATGAAATATTTTTTTAAGTCTAAAACTTTAATGTATTTTATAAGATTTAAGTATAAAAAACAGTCCCGCGTGAATCGCCGAGGTGAGCGCACGCGTCAAGCCAAGGTCGAGTTTCCGGAGTCGTGATTTTTCATAATACCCACATATTAATTTTGATAAAAGAAATGTTATTGAATAATGAATAGTCTGGTCTTTTGTGATTCAAGTGAAAGTAATGTGGTAGAAGGAGACTTAGTACAAGAATGTAAGCAACAAGTTAGAGATAGTGAGCGAAGCAGAGCGAAGGAAATAGACAGAATGACGGAGAAAAGGGTGCGATCAGATAACGAAGAGATAAAAGAGGATAAATTGGGATTTATTACGGTGAAAAATAACCAAAAGAAATTAGCGATGGGCACTTCAAAGGCCCCGACGACATCAAATGCCCGTACTACGTCGAATACCCCGACTACGTCCAATAACCCGACTATGTCAAACATACTGACTACGTCAAATGCCCCGATTACGGTCCCCGCTAGTGGTGAGTACGTAATCAATTCACCTAAAACATGAAATGACAAAATAATAGTGTGCGTAACGTCGAAAGAAATTCTGCCCAAGCCTTTTGGTATGGCTAAATTATTAAGAGCTGTAAGTATTAAGAATATATAAAAGATTAAATATAAAAACCCCTATAAAATACATGTTGAGTTTGAAGATAAAAGTAACGCGGTCAATCTGATTAAGGTCTCCCTCACATTGGTCATGAGCGTTCCTCGAGCGTACGCTCGGCGTCCGTTCGGCATGTGCCCGGCGTTCACTTTGTACTACAGAGTAAACGCCGAGCGCACGCCGGACGTACGCTCGAGGAACGGTGACGCCCAATGTGAGGGGGGCCTTACTGTAGTAAACTGCAAAGTTTGAGCTATAGATGTCAATTTATTGATGAAATAAGTTAGTCATATGGCGTTGTGAAACAAATTGATTTAGATATTGAAGAGAAGGAGTTCCTGGGGGCTAATCGTGCTATTTTCAAACGTTCAAACGTTGACAACGTAACGTATTTGGTGAACGTTTGGTTTTAGTTTGGCTGATGTCAAACATGGTATCGTGCTAATTGTATTGAGCGTTCGAACCGTAGACGAAACCCTTACGTTGGGCTTACGTCAAACGTTTAGTGCTTGACACCGGCTTTTGAAAATAGTAACTACTATTCTTATACTAAAAAGGCTGTAGCGACATCACGCCATGTACAATCACTATTTTAAAAAGACAAATGTCATTATGTGAATGTCATTGAATGTCAACAAATATTATATTTATATGAAATCATGAAATAATTTTATTCAAATTATACGGTAAGTACCGAAATATTGTTTACTGTAATAAGTGATTTATGCAAACAATTAATGGTCACACTTGGTCATGTAGAAGAGGTTTTTATTTCACTAGAGTAACGAAGGTGAATTCAAATGATGATGCACCACAACATTACCTACTGCAATTGCAGCTTCTTCGGCTATTTGTCGAGCCCAATACGAATTTTATATGATCGTTACAATAAACAACACCTATTTTTCAGATTTGGAATAATATATAGAGCAGAGTAAGATGTTATACAAAGGCCGAATTGTCAGCGTTCGGCATAATAGCCATCCTTTCTATATAAGAAGAGATAGACGAAAAGCTGGAGAATTTGAATTTGGCTGACTTTCTAACTTTTAAGGTACGCACTTCAATTATCATTACGTAAGATCCTACAGTATTTACTCTCATTCTGAACTTGTCTTATAATATGCATAAACCCCCAACCAAATATTGTAAGTATATACTCAAACACAAGATATAGCGCACGTATGAGAACAATATCAATCTTAAGTTAAATGTCAGTGGGTTTAGTTATTTTGGTAGGGCTTATATTTGAGTAAATATTTACTAAATAATTTATGTTTTAATTTTGTTCACAGTAGCCGAGGAGTAAGCAGAATAATAAACCGCTCGTTAGCACAACCACATGGACAGTACATAATTGCAAGTTAACAAAAATGAGGAATTTGCTACGAGCTAAATGGAGACCATCGTCACTTCTTGGATATTAAACAACAATATACTATTAATTAGTTCTCTTCCCGTGGGTGTCATAAGAGGCGAATAAGGGATAACACGATGCAAATACTATATTTGTGTAGAGACGGAAAACTCGACATCAAACCCTATACGACTGCCTCGTTGGTCTCGCGGCATAAGTGTGCGCGTGGGATCGGGAGGTCCCGGGTTCGATTCCTGGGTCGGGCAGTATTATTGGGTTTTTCTGTCACGAAATTCTCAGTAGCAGCACGGAGTCTGGAAATGTGCCCGGTACGGCAATAGGCTCGCCCCTTATTACGTGGGACTAAAGTATAACTGGCGAAAAGTGGGTGTAGAAATACACCTCTGCCTACCTCTTCGGGGTTATAGGCGTGAGACTATGTATGTATATATGTAGTTTACTAAAATAATGAAAACCAAACCAAATACATTATTATTACTGTGAAGTTCACGTTGTACTTGTAACAATCAAATGGCCTAACAGATGATGTTGATTGTTTCAACTCTACTTAAAATAATATTTTGTATCAGATTTCATCATTTCAATACACTGAATAAATAAAATCGAAATGTGAAATTGGAGCTTGCCTTTTAATAAACATACCTACTCTATTCCTTTAAATATCTATTGAAGTGGTCCAGCGGCAGTCTGGGTAACACTGGATCATCAGATGTTGGACTCGGCACCCGATTAGAAACGCGCTACGCTTATGTTAGCATACACAATTGTATCACATCCTGCTGAGTTAGTGGTTAGTCTTCCTTGTAGAACGACCTATTGGTCTAGTGGTACCTAAACCTGAGTGCTAAGGCGAAAGTCATGGGTTCGATTGCCACCCAGGAGAACTCTTTGTGCGATGAGCAAATTACCATAACTATAATACTCGTATGTGTATCAAAACAATATTTATATATATTAATCAATTGTCTGACTACCATGCCACTAGGTTGTGCCTAGTTTGGGATCAGATCGCCAGGTGTGGGTTGTCACAGAGAATTAATTTATTCTTATGTTTCTCTTCTTCACGGATATTTCTTACAATCCACTTAGAAATTCAGCCGGTCTAAATGGTCACTAAGGACGAAAGGCGGCACCTACCCTAACCACTCTCATACTAGTATGGGCAGGTGGTACTTGATGGGCGACCTTATTGGATAGATATTCTCTTAACAGGCTCCAAGGCCTATAACTTTTACTATATATGCAAAGTGGGCAACAGTGATGTTTTATCATGGCGGGTCTCGTGGCAACAAAGACCCGGGGCAGGTTTTCCCGTGATTATGCCTTTGAAAACTACACCAAGCGAATAGCTCCTGTGGCCTTCCCTTCGCTGATCGGCCAAAGCAAGCCAAATTTAAGAGCCCTGAACCAACTAGTCAAAATAGGCTGGCCAGAGTCTAGGCCATGCCTAGGCTCTGGCCGACTCGTTGAACTATTCGGCACCCTTTTTTTACGTCGGGAAACTATTTTGCAAGTGCCTCTCCGCGGGGCGGGCAGAGAGGGTATGTCGGACTCCCCGGGACAGAACCCGGGTTTACCGACTAAAACTACGTACCACGATAGCCGCCTCAGCGCTCAAAAGAATGGGACACAGGGAACGCGGGTGTACTGCTCCTGGGACCCGTTACGCTTGTCCCGTAGTAGAGCTCAGTCTCTGAAAGGGCTAGGTTGGTAGTGCCGTCCCTTCGCTACCTCGTACTGTGCGAGTACATTGGTCCCTCGACTATCCGAAACCGCTGTCTTCTCGGGGTCGTTCGCGGTCGGCCAGTCAGATTGCCATCTCTGATTGCCCACGCCCCCAAGGAAGAGTCAGGCTAGCGGCCATTGCCACCGCCACGACGCCGCCTGCGTCTGCGAGCGAAATCGGCTCTCTCGCGATCCCGCTCGGCAGCCTCCTTCTGGAGCATGACCGCTTCACAGAAGGAGACCACATCAGCGTCCCACCGGACTTCTTCCGTCAACATGGCCTGAACTACGGCCGGTGGAGAAAGAACTCCTCGGCACGCACAGAATACATGAAATTTATAATTCTGTGTCGGCACCGCATTGCGCTTCCCATGCACGCACATTCAACTCGCTGCCACCCAGCCCTAATCTAAGACTTAGGTCTGTTACCCGAGGTAGTGGGTTGGATTCCTAACACGACAAATCTTTGTATAATGAGGTAGGCTTTTGTCTGTGTCTTGGTTAAATGAAATAATTATAATCTAAAATACGGACTAAATAAAATGTAATTATTTTGACCCTGGAAACTACCCTATTATAAATGAACGTTTATCAGTCGTCTACTTGCTGTATACAGGCGCCTGAGCGCGCACTGACCGAGTAGGCAGTCTTTTAGCTTAAGCCACCCAAAGAACCCATAACTGTGACAGTATTATGTGTATGGTATACGTACATCCCCATAATATTGTTTCAGCCTTTCAAAAGCGAATGTCTAGGAAGGTATCGCGTCGACATGTAGCCTTTTTGATGAGATGCCTTCCTAGACATTGTCATAAATATAGGGCCAAGCAAGGTTGACACCAATCTTACAATAATGAAATCTACCGCAACAATAAGCTATATCAAAGCGATACCTATAAAAATTGCCTTATGAAAGAATGTTGTTCACTCATTTAAGTTGCAATCAAGCGTATTATAAGCATATGCCACTAAATTGATAAATAATACAAAATTATCTTAATAATTTTCTCAAATTTAAAATATTATATAATTGCAAAGTTCGTCGATAGGAACTTTTGGTTTGACAACGTATGAGACGTCCGCGAACGTAACGGTTTTGGTTTAAAACGTTGTCAAATAATAGCGCGATACCATGCAACAACGAGAGTTCGCTCGCACGCTGTCACCTAGCTGTCACTGAACGTATCTGCCCTACAAAAACCAAATCGTTTACGTTCAAATAATTAGCACGATACGAAATGTGCATAACGTGACGTTTTCGGTTGAAGTTTAGTTTTGGTAAATACGTTGACGTTTAGCACGATTGCCCCCCTGGACAGTAAAGAATGTGAAAATGAAGGTGTTTCTGTAAAAAGACTTAAAAGGCAATCAGCTAACGGAGAGTGGATACAAAGCGAGTCTATTCGCATTTGTTTTAAAAGTTCTACCTTACCCCCGTATGTGCTCCTATACGGGTGCAGATTTAAAGTAGAACCATAAACCTTCCGGGTAAGTCAATGCGCAGGATGTTGGAGGTTTGGGCATCTTATTAAGACCTGCCCAACCAAGAAGATATTATGCCCCAAATGCGGCGGCAATCACGACAATTGTGCAACTAGTAATTTTAAGTGCATAATTTGTAAGGGCGCACATATGGCACTTAACAAATCGTGTCCCGTTTAAAAAAATGAATAGGCTGTCAGACAAATTATGTGCGAGGAGAATTGTACCTATAGAACAGCATCGGGGATATATGTCAACAAATATAAATCTCAACAGACGAATGAATTTATCAACGAAGAGGTAAACATGACCCAAATACACAATACTCCCTAGTCTAAAGAAAAGTCATATAGGGATATCCTGATGTCAGGAACACGGAATCGTACAGAACAGATAGAGTTAGCTCATGAGGATTCTTTTGCCGACAAGCGAGATACAGAGGAGCCTATGGAGGAGTCTACAGAGCCAGAACCTTCTAAAAAAGCCCAGAAATTTACAAACAAACGTAAAGAGGAATGTGAAAAGGATGAGCATTATGAAATGGACCAGCCTTCAAATGAAAGTGGATCTATCGGTAACTCAGAAGATCAACAGAAGCAAAATTATAGAAACATATTTTATTTAAGGAAGTTAATGGATAAACTTAGAGAAATCTACTTTTTCAGGTCTAGTACTGCTGTTAAAATCAAATTAGTAATTAGTTTAATTATTGAAGAAATTATTCAGTTGGTGTTTGTATTTTTAAATGAGGGAATTTGATAAATAAAGTGTTTTCATTATTTAACGATGGCTTCTAACAAAGTAAAAGATGCCACTAGTAACATGATGCAATGGAATTCGCAAAGTATAAGATCTAAAATTATCGAATTTGAGTCAATTTTATTTAAAGAGCAAATACATATTGCAATCATCTGAGACATGGTTAGAGCAATATAGTTTTTTAAACATATCTTCTTTTTCTTAGCGTTATCCCAGTTTCAATCTGGGGTCCGCTTACTAGTCTAACCGGATTTGGTTGAATATTAGCTTTTCCACAGAGCGACTGCCTGTCTGACCTCCGCAACCCAACGGGATAGCTATATTCCATGGTATAGACTAGTGTCAGTTTATTTAGAAGGTACTGACGCCCTGTAACGACTGTCAAAGATCTTCATGACAACCGGGACCGACGGCTTAACGTGCTCTCCGAGGCATGGGACAAGCGATAATTAACAATTCAATACGCACATAACTCCGAAAAGTCATTGGTGCGCACCGTGGATTCGAACCTGATACTCTCTGCATGGCAGTCTGTTGGTATATCCACTCGGCTATCGCTGCCTGTTTTTTAAACATATCCCAATATAAAATATATAGAAAAGACCGAATGGATGGGTATGGGGGCGTAGCGATTGTCATACATAACTCGTTAAAAGCAGAATGTAAATTATCAAACATCAGCAATACTGACATCGAGATGTAACATATATTTTAATAAAATATACAGTTGTAAACACTTAGAAAATATAATTTCAGTTTACTGCCCGTCTTTCATACAAACCAGACAAAATCATTGGGATGAGCTATTTTCGCTGTGTCCTAACAAAACACTTATAGCCGGCGACTTGAATGGGCATCACTCTTATTGGTCCTATAAGACAGATATAAGAGGCAAGCAAATTATGGACTCAGCGTTATAATACGGATACATTCCCACTAATGACGGCAGCGCCACGCGGGTGAGATACGTGAGTCATGTTCTACAACAGTCATCTCCAGATATCACGTTTGCTTCATCCGATATTGCAGTTCATTTTATGTGGCAAGTATTAAATGACAACTTGGGCAGTGACCATTTAATAATTAAAATTAAAATGCATTACCAAGCTATAAGTGATTCCACTAACAGCAAACGTAAC
The DNA here is from genome assembly GCA_944739405.2 of Euclidia mi. Taxonomy (NCBI): domain Eukaryota; kingdom Metazoa; phylum Arthropoda; class Insecta; order Lepidoptera; family Erebidae; genus Euclidia; species Euclidia mi. The sequence continues at coordinate 78,233,727 of OX123187.2, read as the reverse complement.
TTTAAGAAAGCAAACTGGTTAGCTTATTCTAAAGACATAGAGCAGTTATTTTCTGATATCAATCCCCACAGTTCCGCAAATGTATAGGACCTTTATTTCAATTATCAATAAATCTGTTGAGAAGAACATACCATTAATTAAAAAAATGTATGAATCCAGATAATAATTTTAAACTAAAGCCATATTGGACCCCATATCTTTCAAAACTTGTAGCAGAAAGGAGACTTGCATTGCGGACATTCAGACGTAACCCTACACCGGCAAACCTGGTAGAGCTAGAACATAAGCGTTAAAGACCAAACGAGAAATTCGAAAAGCTAAAACAAATTGCTGGCAAACATTTTGATCCTCAGTAGATGGCACTGTAACTTCATCGGTGATGTGGCGCAAAATGAAGTGGATTCAGGGATATAAACAACACAATCATTATGTTCCGCGGAATAAAAGAATAGAGATGTTAAATAGCTTGACCCCGATTCAGTTCAATGCTCTAAACCTTTATTTACCTCAAATAATGTGCAATTAGAGTCAGAGTTTACCTTACAAGAACTAGAGGAAAGACTCCGTGCCGGGAATCGATAATATTACGTACTCAATGATTTTACATCTGCACACTGTGGCCAAAATATTCTTGCTACAGATATATAATAATATATTTTTACCTCTGGATGTGTTCCTGATGAATGACGTAGTATTAAAGTGATTGCAATACCTAAATTTGCAGATAATTCCAAATTAAGACTAATCTCGCTCATTTCTTGTTTATGTAAGATCTTTCACTTGATGTTAGCTAAACGAATAGAGTGGTTTTTTGAACATAATAAGCTTTTACCCCCTAGCACTACAGGCTTTCGGAGAGGACGATCGTGCTTGGATTCACTCGCTCAGCTGATCACATTTATTCAAGTAGGGTTTACAAAAAACATATTGACTCTAGCATGTTTCTTAGACATTGATAATGCTTACAACAATGCTTTGATAGATAATGTAGTTAAAACTTTGGATGAAACAAATGTTAAGACAAAAGTGAGTGGTCGTTTTTGTAATTATTTATGGGAATTTCTTAGGCAAAGACACTTAATCATCAAAGGTGACACGGAGGGCTAGAGTGATATTGTGAGATGGAGTACTAGAGGATTCGCACAGGAAGATCCGATCTCTCCTCTGCTCTTTAATATTGTGACATTTGAAATTTGTAATAAAATTACTAATATGGTTAAAATATGTCAGTATGCCGACGATTTTGTTATTTTTGCTAGTTTAAAAACTGTAGATGAAAGTGTGCATCATTTGCAAACCTCTTTAAATAATATTGTCAAGTTATTGTCTAGTATGGGCTTAGAATTATCCACGTCCAAATCACAGTTTTGTTTGTTTAGCAGAGGAAATAGAAGGTAACACGTGCAATTATGTCTAAATAATATTCCCTTAGCAGCAACTGAAAACATCAGGTATCTAGGCGTATGGTTGGACCGCTGGTTGGCCGGCAAACATATAAATGAACTGGAGGTAGAGTGTCAGAATATGTTGAATATGTTGAAAGTACTAGCTAATGCTTGCTGGGGGGTTGCATCCTGTACATTTAAGACATTTATACATCTCTTTGATAAGGAGCCGACTAGATTACGGTTGTGTATTCTATGATAAGTAGTAATAAGTCTAGGTTATATAAATTAGACAAAATTCAAAACCAGGCAATGAGAGTTATTGGTGGATTCATTAAAACCACACCAATACATGTGTGTGTACCCCGTTACATATAAGACGTAAATATTTAGCAATTAAGTTTTGTCTCAAGGCTAAATCGTGGACTAATTGTATGACGGTTAAGTGTCTATCGGACCTTGGAGCTCTTAAGAATCACAGATATTGGTCAAATAAAAAGACACCTGCTTTAATGGATAGTTATAATATAATTCAGGAAGAAAAAATATATTCATCTAACCCCTTAGACATGTATAAATTAGATCTCTGGTGTAGTAATATTTCAATAAAAAATGCTATTCAAACTAATCTACAAAGTGTAAACATGCCAAAACAAAATTATGAAACGCGCTGTTTAAGATGTCTTATTTCACATGAATTACTGGAAACATATAAAGGATGGTACAAATTCTTTACTGAATGTTCAAAGAGCTCCAAGGCCGAGGCCGCCTTTTATGATCCACTAACTAAGACAGGTGCGTGTTTTAGTATAGTATCTGAAGTGTCTATAATGACGGCAGAGCTATTAGCAATCTCTGAAGCGTTGTCCTACATTTCAACTATTCAACACTCAAAGATAGTGATATTTACTAACAGTAAGAGTGCGCTCCAGCATTTGGCTCGGTGCGCCTCTGGACACAGAGGTGTGCCGATAGCCTTTGCCGCATTAAGTAAAATACAAACGTTACTTTTAAATGGTGTTAATCTAGTATTACAGTGGGTCCCGTCACATATTGGTCTGCGAGGTAATGAGGAGGCTAACATAGCTGTTACGTCAGGTGCTCAAATATGTATTTTGCCATATTATACCATAAACCTTTCAAAGTTTAAAAATTATTCTTATGAAGAATGGAAATCATATTTTAACGAGACATCAAAATCTAAAGGGGTATGGTATAAAACTGTCCAAAGTGAGCCTCCTCCTTTGCCATGGTTTAGTAATTTTATGATTAGCCGGCGAATTTTGGTTACTGCTTTCAGACTACGTTCTGGACACATGCCACTGAAGTCTTTTGTTTTTTTGATGAAAAAAGTAGAGTCTCCTAACTGCTTAGTCTGCAATAAAATTTAAGATCTTTATCACCTTCTGGTGGAATGCGCCCGGAACGAGTCTGAGAGGAGTTCTTTAATAATAAATTTAAAAATAAATAAGCTAGATATAGGTACATATAATATTATATTGTCATCACCAATGTCAGCGGAAGCGATGATGGTTTACTCTCTAGTAACTATTTGATGTTAGTAATAAGATTAGATTACAATGGAACCTACATAACATTTTGTTAACCGTTCCTTTAAAATAAATAAATATATTAAAAACAAAGTATAAAAACATTAAGCTGACAACAAAAAATAATATTTACCTTGACGCAACCTCGCCATGTCGGTTAACGCAAAATGTTCAAACTTGCACTGATCGTTAATGATTCAGATTTTAACAAATAACAATTGAATGGTGACAGAGAAAACAAAAGAAAGCTCGCGCTAACAGTTGAACGAAGAATTGCTTTTGGATTCTGATAAATGGCGTGGAAAAAAATTTCAAGTAAACGTATCACTGGTAATACCGAGGATCTTTTTATTCAATCTGTAGCTGCAATAATCAATAAAAATAAAAACAACACCAGCGTTAATTGGCAAGATAACATTGCTGAACACTTCTCAGGCACGAGTTTTCATGACACCAGTAATTCGTCGCTGTACAATAAATGTTTAAACAGTGATGAGTGGCATACGCAAAACAACGGCATTCTACCCTTGGAAACACACTGATATGTATTTTTTTGAATACTTGATTGGAATAATAAAGCCTCTTTTCTAAATAATTCTAAATTACTAAAACTGCATATAATTATACAGTTTGGCTAAGTTAATTATGAAACTTATATTTTGCAACATTCTGCACCTCCATTTACATACATTGATATTACAATTACATCATTGTTATAGCACATACTGTCCCAGTTATGATCCAATGTCTTCACCTAGAAGCCCGGGATACACTAATCCATCATATACTTACAACAAAACTCAACTCTCTGACCTATGCCAATAGCTAATAAGTTTGGAGTGAATCTGAAACATAAGTCTCACATTTTACTGTAAGCACCCGCTTTAAAAGATTTCCTGTATGTTTCAAACATGGCGAGAAACCGACTTTCCATAAAATTTAATAACCCTTTCTATAGTGCTTTCTTTCAAGCGCATTTGAAACTGCTTAATCAATTATATTCTACTAGTTCAAAATAGGACTACTATTGAAAATAAATTGATAATTAAATCTCAACAGGCAATATAAAACTATAGTTTTTCTCTATGATTGGTTTTTATTCATTCATAATATAATGCGAAAGTATTGTTTTTCCTTCTTTTACGTCACAACTGGGAGATGTTATGGTATTATTTTTTGTGTGTGGAGAAAGGAGACAGGAAAGTGCCATAGAAGTCATTTAGCTAGGAAAAGCCGGCATCATCTAGAATAGGGCTTTGACTTGTATAAGTGTTGTAAACAACCAAAATTCAAAAATAAGTTTCTGTCTGACTACCCATTTGCTACCGCAACAAGCGAGTTCCACGCGATCAAGGTCCAGTTCATTATAAAAACGAGGCGTTATCAGTACTAACTGTCCCGTAGTAAGTACCTTATATACATAAATAATTGTACCTGAAGTTTATGTGCGTATTAAATTGTTAATTATCGCTTTTCCCGTGCCTCGCAGAACAGGTTAAACCGTCGGTCCCGGCTGCCATGAAGATCTTAGACAGTCGTTACGGTGAGTCAATACCCTCAAATAAATTGATACTGGTCTAAACCATGGAATATCGCAATCCCTTTGGATAGCGGAGGTGAGACGGAAGTCGCTCTGTGTTCAAAGTTGATATTCTGACATATCTGGTTGGACCAGTAAGCGGACTCCGGGCTCCAAGGCGTGTAAGTCTTGGATGCAAACGGGATAATGGTAGGACGATGATGATGATGGTGATTTAAATAATTGTACCAGAAATTCATATGAAGTTTATTGACACTCACCGGCCGTTGTCTAATTCTGATTTATCATCGAAACGCAAAGCTCAGTCCTCAGTGGATTAATATTGAAATTATTGAAACCGGCCATTAGGCCGGTTTTAATAATTTCAATAATAGTATCGATATGATTCCCAACGATACTTAAGCTAGTTGCTTGTTGATGGAATAAGTTGTGATCCCAGCATTGACAAGTTTATTGAATCTATACTTATACAGGGTGGCGCTTGCATAGGGGCATTGATTTAAAAAGGACGTAGCATTGATGCCTATAAAATGTTTTATATCAACAAAAAAGGTCATGGGGCCAAAATAAAATAATAAAATATTCAAACAAAATAAACTATAAAATATGAGTAGCAAAACGAAACATTTTATATTTGTAGACCAATATGACATTAGGTTACTGACCTTTGTAAGAATGGCAACGTGTGCTATGCGGCAGACGATGCCACGGAGGTAGTTCACATTTATTGACGAATTACCTATTTCAGTAATTCTACACATCATTCCAATGTTTGGTCACTCATTAGGCAAGCACTGGTGTCTTTTTCAACAAAAACCCACTTAACACAAACCCACGTAAAAGGTAGCACAAAATTTTCAAATTCTCAAAATGGCCGCCATTGTTATCACGAATTACCTATTTCAGTAATTCTACAAATCACTCTAATGAAAGTTCAGTAATTAGGAAAGCACTGGTGTCTTTTTCACAACAAGGACCCACGTTACACAATCATATCCGCATATTCGGACGACATAAAGTTTGTCATTATTAACACAAATAATGCAAAAATGACGAATGCTAAAGTTCACTAAACAACAACACAATTAAATAACACAACTAAATACAATCACACAATTCAATACCAAAAACAACTGTCGCATAAAGTTAAGATAAGCGCGCGCGCAATCTGATCGAATGTTTTTGCGGCACTAAACAAACCTTTGATGAGTCACAGATCACCGATGCGCCGCTGGCGCTGACATGTCTAGGATAGGAAATAGAGATGCGCAATAGGTACTATGAATGTCGATATTTTTGACACGTTAATACGTTAATAGCAAAATAACACAAAATGTTTTTATACAATGAACTATGCAATCTTACTTGTATTAACAATAATGCTATTGCTTAATGTGTTACTAATACGACACAGTTAAACAAGTTTATGAAATACTATGCACATACTTCAATTAGTTCAGTAGTTTTAGTACATAGTTATTATAATTCTTAAGTAGATTGTTGAACCCATTAGACCATTTAAAAATACCATACGGAAAGAGCTAAAATAGTCAATAATTATTAACTTATTTCAAATGATAAAATAATTGAATATCTTTACATGTTTATCATTGTTTACCTATTAATTAAACATTAACGTTAAATACAAACAATGTCGATACAATAAGCAACAAACTTTTACGGTGCGTAGGATTTTTTATCGATACTATCATTGATAAGACGATTACATTAACGTTAAATACAAACAATGTCGATACAATAAACAACAAACTTTTACGGTGCGTAGGATTTTTTATCGATGCTATCATTGATGAGACGATTACATTAAAGTTAAATACAAACAATGTCGATACAATAAACAACAAATTTTTACGGTGCGTAGGTATTTTTTATCGATACTATCATTGATAAGACGATTACATTAACGTTAAATGCAATCAATGTCGATATAATAAACAACAAACTTTTACGGTGCGTATTTTTTATCGATACTATTGACAATATTTTGTTCATAATTGGGCAACTCTATTTGGCTCGACTATGTTTGTCCTTGTCACACGTAGTGCATTTACTGTGCATACCTAATCAGATTTTTTCGTGCTTGCGGAACCGATCCATTTTATTATTATGTAACTTTATTGAAAAGGTAATTAGGAAGTTTGAAAAGTTTTGTTCTGTTAAAAATGTTACGGATTAACTTGGGCGCAAAATCCTACAACGACGAGTCTTAGGTACCTTCGAGGCGAAGCGACGTTGCACGAAGACGTCATCGTCCTAAGTCGTCGAAGGGTCAACGCAGACAGAGAAGAATAATCCCCGCGCGGTCTCGGGCATTTTCTTTACGGATTGCGTATGCTCAAGATTGCGCGCGACCTCGCGAGCCTGCGTGAGTAAAACGTTCTGGGTTACCACTCTACAGTAAATATTTTGTCGCGAAAGTTCGTTAAACCCTGAAAATACGCGTACGACGCGGGCGCCGTCTCGACTTTGCGCGGGGATTTCCGCGCATCTTCGAGGACGCGCGAATATTTTTTATCAGTTTCAAACATTGATGAACTTTATTGTAAAAACATTAAAGTTTATTTTCAAGTGCGTTAATAAAATCCTCTCCGCTGCGCTCCGTTCTGTCTGCGCTGAGCCTAACTTCGGATGACGTCGAGGCGTCGCGTCTTGAGTAGTACCTAGCGAGTCGCGGCGCGCAATGTAGGGTCGTTGACCGTTTTGTATCAGCTGTACGGAACTCAAAGCGTGTGCAAAGATTGCGGAACTTAAAATCGATATTGTGGCTAAACTACTGCACCGATTTAATTGATTTTTGGTACAAGGCTTAGATTGTTGTAAGCTATGCCTTTGTTCAAAAAGTGCCGCTATGCAAGCGCCACCCTGTATAAAACAACTGAATAGTTTCTCTGTTTGTTTGGTTGATCGCGCTTATTATCACAGGCTGGTCCGATTTGTTTTTTTGTTTTGGATAACTCTTTTGTCGAGGAAGAATATAGGCTATAAATAACATCACGCTGTAAGCCATGGGTGCAGAGCAGTAGCCGTAAATAACGCGGGTGTAACCATGGGCACAGCTACTATTGTATATGTGCGGTGGATATATTGTGTATATTTTTTGCTCAACTCTTAGCAAAGGAGTGTGAGAATTAGTATATTGTCACTGTAGTTGTAGTAGAACTGTGGACTCGATACCCACAGACACACACATGACATCACTTGGAGTGACCCACATAATAGTGTTGATAATAGTGGTAAGCAGTCGCGGATTCTGATTCTTGTTTCGACGGGTGTCGATGTTCAATTAACCTTAGAATATGACAGTACCCGTCAAAATGTCAGTATGGTGGCCGTTAGCGTGAGTGTGCAAAACCTCTTATCATCATCATAACAAAGTATAAAACAAGGTCTATATTCTGTCTGTCTGTCACTATGTATGCTTAAATCTTAAAAACTACGCAACGGATTTTAATGCGGTTTTTTAATAGATAGAATGATTCAAGAGGAAGGTTTATATTATGTATAATTGACGCTGGCAAAGCCGCTGGGGACATCTAGTTAATTGATATTATTCCTTAAAATGGCGGCATGATAGCCGTGAGCAGTGAGTTGCAATAGTGCATAGTGAAGCACTCAGATGCGATTTGAAGCTTCATTAGCTCTTTCAAGGACAGTAAACGAGACACAATAGAAGTTTTATTGTTATGACGTCTTTAAACGTCAACTGTCCTTCAAAGTGTTAAAGAGGCTAAGTTACCTACAGTGAAACCAAACATAGTTTGTCTGACTGCACAGTTGGCGTAGTGGTTTAAGCGGTCACTTCGGCGATTGACACCGCGCCAAGTGTTGTGGGTTCGATCCCCACACGAGACAACACTTTGTGTGATTCATAAATTGTTGTTTCGATTCTGGGTGTACATTGTGTCCGTTAATTGTATGTTTGTAAAGTCCCCCGCGATAGAGGATTTAGTACTAGTGCGGGAGTTATCCTATTAAAAAAAAAAGTTGCTAGGCATAATATAGATCCTATTTTAAAAAGGACTATTTTGATCGACAGATGACACTCTATTGTTACGTCACTCCACTGTTTAATGATTTGAGTTTGATTCATTTTTATGAAGGTTTACTATTATTTTTATTTGTATTACTTTTATTTGCTACGTGACCTGAAATGTATTATAATTCAATATTCTATCTATCCATAGATTTGGCGATTTAAGATGCATATTAGAGATAACGACCTATTCGTAGAATAGAGTTCCATGTGAACATAGACCAAAATCGCGTTTAATAGCTAAATGGCATAAGAAATACAAACTCTACAAAACTGTATTTTTAGAATTTTCGTATCTTATTTACTTTCGGAGATATAGAATCGAATAACGTCTCATCTGATATTTGTTCCGCGCAACAACGCACGATGTATACAAGAGACAGCGCACGGGGATTACGGGTGGCGCGAGCTCAGCGATCGATCATCAGTCCGGCCGTTATTCATTGGAAGAAGAAGAAAATTGGGGCGTTTTCGTGTTCTATGCTTAATTTACATGATATTTAAGAAAATTCAATGTATTCATAAAAAAAGAATACTTTTTAATTTAGTAATTTGCGTTATCAGGATAACGCAAATTACTAAATATGATTCAAGTAGATGCAGAAGACCCTGATCTTAGTTCGGTGTTTTCAAACTTACATACCGCGTTTGCAAATCAATATTTCAATTCTGGTAAGTGACGATGTTTTATAAGTATTACTCCACTATATACAAATTTAAGTTACTAAATTAACACAGATTATTGTATTTATTACTTTTTAACTCAGTTCATAGTTAATAGCGATCGATGATTATTTAGAATGTTATTCGATGGAGTTGTTCAGAAACGAAACTCGGGCGCAAAAAGATGATTACCGTTATTAGTATTCACAGAGTAATCGATTTTTATGCAATATTGAGCAACAAAAAGTAGAGGTCTTATGGAATATTAAGACGTTTTTTTTACGAAAATTATCGAAGTTTTAAGCGTCTGAAGTTAAAAAAGGACGGTTTTCGCCGGAGTCTGTGAAACAATTTGTGGGTTCAATGTTAAGATGGGACGTTGTTGCTCAAAATGTTGAATCAGTTAGGACGTTGTTCAAGTGAAAAAATCTTTAATTATTAAGATTTTTCATTAGAAATAAGTTAAATTTATTGCAAAATTTATTGTTTCAAAGAACGTCTTAAGATAGTTTATTAAAATTATTTGTGCAAACAAATTTTTATATTTTAGTAACGAGTGAAGGATAAACGGGCTTGAATCGTCTTTGCCTCTTGGTACAAAGGAAGCAGTCGTGAATTTGATATATTATGGGAAAAAATTCTATACAAACGTGATGGGACAAAGAAAAGAAAGGAATCTGTAATAGTTCAATACCGGATAGCATGTCTATTTAGTCTACCGAAGGTGTCTACAGTAATCAACCTAGTTAATTTTCTTTGGAAATCCATTAAGTTTTTCAAATTCATCGTTAATACAGCTCAAACAGTAAGAAGTGTAACCACGGGTCTACGCCAGTTAGTTTAAGTACTAACTCCCATGCTGTTTTACTACTAATAAATAATGATAAAAATACTCTACCACATGCAAACAACATCATCTAATTCCAAAATAAGCAGAATTTGTATTATGGTTACTGGAAAACGGATAAATGTGGTATTTTTGTAAATACATACATGCTCATTCGACATGCGGTTTTATATTATGCCCTAATAATACAAAATATTAAGACATACTTTTAAGTAGTCTGCCATTTACTACAGCTCCCAGCGACAGTCACTGCGAGAAAATTGAAGTATGCCAAACAATGTTCCTGCTGATGCTATTTTAACTCATTTTGCGTTATATTATTATGTTGTTGCTAGACTGCATGGATAAGATATGTATGCATGGATGAGACAGGATAAAAGTATAATTCTAAAGAAAGGCGGGCGGCGCCGGCTTTACAGGCACAAGATAGTTATAGATGATGCAATGAAAAGTGTGTTTCAAATATATTAAGATCTAATAGTAATGTGCTGCTTAAGTTATTTATGTAGAGTAAGTACTGAAATGTGTTATTATAATGGTCTCAGCGTTACCCGGATGGCAGCCACAACTTTATGCTTTCGAACGCAGGCTCTGCTTGGTAGACTAATAAGATTCGATAGGATAGTTTAGCTAAGTACTAAAATGAGTATGAGTACTCGTTTTTCAATTTTTTAATGTTTAGTTGTATTTTACTATTATTTAGTTAATATTGTGCACCACGTCTAGGTAAAAACGATGTAAGATTGTTGTTATTCTTATACGAGGTGTAAAAAGACCCTGAACGAAATTTATTTACTTCGGCACCATATCTTAGAAATTACTGCTTCAGGAGATATTGAGGCTCAAAGTTACCATACAATTTTTTATTAGGTACAAAATCGATGCATTTCACGCGCCAATTTCTTCTTTATTGGATACCTTTCCTTGTATAGGTAAGTACGAGTATCTCGAGAATTGCACGCGGGTACTTTACATAGCAGCTTATAAAATGTATCTACTAAAAGTCGTTTCCGAGGTATTGTTTTGCTAAATATGACTTAGCAAGATGTGTAAAACGAGTAGACTTCGGCTTGGTGATGGGTCTTTTTCCACCGTGTATAATATTATAAAGAAGAAGATATTGGGTTAAGGTCGCAGGAAGCGGTGGAATTCATGCGGAACATTATTGGAGTTGTGTGGACAGCTTTTGGGGAAGCCATGTCCAGCAGTGGATGTCTTTCGGTTTACATACATACATAGACTCACGCCTGTTTCCCCGAAGGGGTAGGCAGAGGCATATTAAACGCCCACTTTTCGCCAGTGTTTTGATCCCACGTAATAGGTGGCGAGCCTATTGCCGCTTATTGGGACATTTTGTTTGCCAGAGCCTCGTCCGTTGATCGGCAGGTGCACCACTTGCAGGTGAGGTTGGCTTGGGACCCTAAGTTCTTGGTGGGAACCCTATGCACATAGGTGATGATAAAGACGTTTGTAGTCATAAGTATGTCCTTATAAAATAACTTTGTGAGTGCTCGTGAAGCCCGAGCTCCAGTCTAGATAGGTACATACGTAGTTGCAATTTTGTGATACAATTTGTCATTAATTATTCTATAATATACATACAAATTGATGACTTTTAAATAAGTATATACGATTATACGTAAAGTTAAATAAATATAAGTACATACGTACACAGTTTGTTTATTTTTAAATTAGTAAATATAGTAACTCCGACTATTACATGACGTGTCTAGTTAGTAAAATTATAATTACTCATGCATGCAAGAAGTCTAATCTTTGCCACCTAAAGTTCTGTCAACTATTTTAAGACCTTCCTATAAAAAAATTACATTGGATTTAATTTTATGTTTTATATTATTCACAAAGGACGGGTCACAAAAGAAGGAGGGATGAAAAATTCCAACTAAAATCAACCTTTGTTGACATAGAACGTCTTCTAAATCGAACGTTTCCGCAAAACAACGCACGATGTTCACCACGGACTCTTGTTCTTCCGCCATAAAACGTCCTAGGTCGATATGTAACCCACTATCTCGTACAATAAAAGGACTAGAAACATACACTATAGAGCATTTAATTAGGCTGGGCTGTTATAGTAATATACCAAAAAATCTTATTTTGAAGTCTCTCGTTATAAGATTTATAAAGAGTTACACAAGTCAAGAACTTCTACAGCCTCTACTGAAAATTGCGATCCATGCAGATTGGACTTTGTTCTACGGATGAGTCGATAAGCTTCTTATAAAATATGTCAAACATGTACCTCTAATCTCTAAATCTGCGGGTAGATCGAATATTGAAAGCTGCTGTAAAACCACTGCGGCATCATCCAAATATGTATGACAATCCCTATTTCCTTGTTGTAGGGACACTGGTCGAGTCTTTCAAATTTATTTATTGGTATATTTAATAATACCTTTTTAATTATAAGAGCCAGGGAAATAGATCCTATTAACGAAAATACATATTTAGTATAGAGTAGGTGTGTATTATTCTAGTGTACCTTTCGAGAAATAATTGTCTGTCTGTATAAGTTTTGCTGTCATCAATATAAGCCGATATTGTTTGTGTAACACCTTTTTAGAATGTGTTCAGAGGTACTGTAATGCCATACATTAACCGTTGGTGACAATGTTTTGCTGAACAATAGATTTAATATAATTATGAATGAAGTGATCATGAATAGGAGAGCTTTTAATTCAGTTAATGTGTTCAGTATACAATAAAAATAAAAAGCTTGTATATTATTTTATTTATGCCTGGGTTTATTTGTAGTCTTCAAGTATAAGTTGTATTACTATAAAGTTTCATCTAAATCTATCCAGTAGATTTAACACAAAATAATGACAAACGAAAAAACACACTATCGCATTACTTACTGGATAATCGCAACGGTTCCGCTACCTTATAGCTAAACCGTTGAATTCAATATTCAATCTACCCATTTTTTGGAGATTTGAGATATAATTGTCATAAGCTCTATACCAAATATGTCAAAAATGTATCTAAAATGTCTAAATTCATGGATAGATCGATTATTGAAACCGGCTATTAGTCAAGATCACGCTCTAGTACGAGCAGTATAAGACGTAGTTCGTAGGAAATGTTGAATATGCAAACCCAATAGCGAGCAATTTAATGAATAACTGTGCCACTATTTTACCAGAAAGGCCACATACACCCACGCGTATAACAAAAATACCACCAATAAAGAGTAATATTTCATCATAATAAGTGGCACTTGTTTCCGAGCGCTTGCTTCCATGATGAATTGAAATGGTTCCATGCGACGCCATCAAAACATTTTACAAATGGTTTTGTATGAAAAATATACTGTTTCTATCCAGCCAGCTTTAACAGCTTTGCTTGATGGTCATCAAATTGATTTCGTCTGTTGCTTAGTCGTCATATCAATAAAGTCGCAAAATTTTCAATTCAATCATAAAGTTTAGATTAGTAGGATTTTTTGCTCGTTTAACATACGGGGTGTAAAAAGACCCTTAACGAATACTGAAACCCCATATGGTACCAATCATCAAAAACATTTTTTACTTCGGCACCATACCTGGGAAATTACTGGATCAGGATAGAGGGTTTTCCAATAAGAGATGTTATTATGATATTCAAAGAAAAATGCAATTTTTTAATAAAAATAATCTGAATTTTATTTCATTTTGAAGAAGAAGGTATGCCGTTAATAGGGGAAAATAACATGCGGCAAATGACCACCACGACCACGCTTACAGGACCATATCCTTTTCATGAAATTTTCAATTACCAAATCGCAAAGTGGCTGCCCTATGTCCTCGATAGCCTCACGAATTCCATCTTTGAGGTCTTGAATCGACGCTGGGCTGTTGGAGTAGACCTTCTCTTTCACGTGGCCTCAAAGGAAGAAGTCGCAAGGAGTTAAATCACAAGATTTCGGTGGCCAATTGTGATCACCTCTTCGAGAGATAACACGATCCGGCAACTTTTCCCGTAAAAGATCAATGGTTTCGTTGCCTGTGTGGCACGTAGCGCCATCTTGTTGAAAGTAAACGTTATCCAGATCAATACCATCCAATTCCAGCCATAAAAAATCATTATTCATCTCTCGATAGCGCAATCCATTCACCGTAACTGTTGCTCCAGCCTCATTTCCGAAAAAGTAAGGTCCAATGACTCCGCCGTTGAGGATAGAAAGGCTTTTCAATAATAACTCTTGAGTTTTCCGAGCCCCGGATGCGAAAATTTTGCTTGCTGACGAAGCCACCGAGGTGGAAATGGGCCTCATCACTCAATATGATTTTTCGGTGGAATTTCGGATCATTTTCACGCATTGCAACGACCCAATCAGCAAAGACACGATGTTGTTGATGATCGGCCGGCTTAAGCTCTTGTGTTAACTGAACTTTATAAGCCTTAAGACCCAAATCTTTATGCAAAATACGGTGTTATGACGTTTGTGGAATGCCTAATTCCAAAGAACGACGAGGAATGGACAAACCTGGGTTTTCTTCAACACTTTCGGCTACAGCAGCAATATTCTCGGCTGTTCTTGAGCGACGTGCACGGGTTTTATTCTTCACACGACTAACTTGTCCCAACAGCTCGAATTTTCCACCAATTTCTGTATTGCGGTCCGTCAAGGTGCTTCACCACGACCCAAAAATGTTCGAGTTTTACGAACCGTCTCTGCCAAATTTTCACCATTTTTATAGTGAATTTTAATAATAATTGCCGTGTGGTTGACGGCATAGAATACAAGTGTCACCACCCCCTATCTTCCCGTGGGTGTCGTAAGAGGCGACTGAGGGATAACACGATGCAAATACCATCTTTGCGTAGAGACGGAAAACTCGACATCAAACCCTATACGACTGCCTCGTTGGTCTCGCGGCATAAATGTGCGCGTGGGATCGGGAGGTCCCGGGTTCGATTCCTGGGTCGGGCAGTGTTATTGGGTTTTTCTGTCATGAAATTCTCGGTAGCAGCACGGAGTCTGGAAATGTGCCTGGTACGGCAATAGGCTCGCCCCTTATTACGTGGGACTAAAATATATCTGGCGAAAAGTGGCTGTAGAAATACACCTCTGCCTACCCCTTCGGGGATGGAAGGCGTGACGATATGTATGTATGTATGTATGTATTTTAATAATTTCAATGCGTTTTTCGTTCCATTTTATAAATGGCGTAGTTTCAACTTGTCAAATGTCAAAAATGACAGCTTCCAAAGTGACATCTACCAAAATAGCAGGCTATTCAAAATAACACCTCTTATTGGAAAACCCTGTATATTGAGGCTCAAAGTTACTATATAATTTTTGTAATTAGGTAGAAAATCGATGCATTTGCCCCGCCAACCAGTTTTGTAGATGTCCTATGCACCCATAGATAAGTAGGTGTTTCGAAAATTGCACGTGCGCACTATTAATTGCGGATTAAATAATGTGTCTCCTTAAAAATCGTTTCCCAGGTTTTATTTTTGCCTAGTATGACTTGGCATGATGTCCAAAACGAGTAGACTTCGACTTGGTGATGGGTCTTGTGACACCTGTGTAGATAGTACGTATGGCGTAGTGGTTTAAGCGGTTGCCTCGCCATTTAACGTTGTGACGTTCGGTTCTATAACGGCAAACGGCACAATACTCTGTGGAATCTTCAAGTTGCTGTTTTGAGCCTTGACTCGAACAAATGTCAGAAAGAATGGTTCTTAAGAATGTATTTGGAGACATGAAATTACAAACAAATCATCGTTGTTTATTAAGATAAAGTTTAAAATATCGATACTTTATTTGATTAAATTCTTGGTTTTATTTAGGCATCTACTACATTAATGTTATATCTAATTGAACCTCATGTTAATTTTCTTTTTCTGCAATCAAAAATTTCAAATACTGTAAATCAAGAAGATTTAATTACGTATTTATTGGTATCAGAAATACAATTAAACTTGAAGTTTTTAATTAACATAGTATTCCAATCACCAGGACACTTTGGTAATCAAAGCGCGTTGCAACAGATTTTGGGCAAGTCAAACTCAAAATTAAACTGACCGAACGAAACTTTGAACAAGAGTCGACACACAGTTAGCAGATTTGTCAATAATTTTCATACTAACGTTAATTGGATTAACTTGAAAGTATTTTAATTAAAAATATTGTATCTCAACAAGTTTCCAGATATTTATTTTTCAATCAAGCTTTTTATCGATTACTGGTGAAAGCCTTTTAATTTGACTACAAGTTGCTGTTAAATAATACTTGATGTCTTGGTAACTTACCTACTTGGTTTTATCCAGTGAAAAAATTCGCAAGATTAAAAGTACTAACGCAAATTACTTATTTATTTTGCATAATTAATTGCCTTTAATCCTCAGTTACTGTCGTTTTGCTCACCTGACCATCTATAGTTGGGGATTCACCTGTGATTTTTAGCGTCAGAAAGGATCTTCTTCGTCGTGTTATTCATTGCCACAGGTGGTGCCAGCTATAGTAAGCCTTGGTGTAGGAAAGGTATATTTGTGTATTGAAAATCATCTACGGTCCTCTTTGTTGAAACATTATTGCGGGCCATTATTGTCGTCACTATATGGTATAGTTTGGCAATAATAACAAAACTTCAAGCGGTATTTAGAAGATGAAACATTCACGCAGCTTAATAACCTTATAAAAATAAATATTTGTGTTATGTTTAAGGTCAATTTCAAAAGTGTTGACAATGCGGCATCCAATTCTACAAGGCACAATGTCTTAGAACTAATATAAATGCGGATGTATGGATGTTTGTAACGCTTTCACGCAAGAACTACAGAATGGGTTTTCATCAAACTTTGTAGCAATATAGCTTATATTATATCGGTTTAACCGACAAAATACAAATAGATAAATAAGTATATTTATACTAGTAGTAATTTATCTGAAATTAGGGCAATGTACCTCTGAATTCAGTTTCTGAATGCTGTCAATCAGAAACTTCAACAGTATTCACCTCCATCACTTATTCTTATTATGCCGAAGGTCGCGGGTTCTATTCCCGCTCAAGTCAAACATTTATGGATGTTTGTCTTGGTCTCGGTGTTTCTATGTATTATATGAAAGTATTTACAAAAAAAAAGTATATATGTATATTTATCCATTGTCTAGTACCCATAGTACAAGCTCTGCTTAGTTTGGGACTAGATGGTGTTGTGTGAATGTGGTAGAATATTATATTATATTATTATACTTATTCATTAAACATGATGCGCTAATAATGTACTCTAAAGTTTCCGTGAGACTGATAATATTCTCTACAAAGTACATACCAAAGTACGCATAGATATATACCTCTTAGAACAGCATTTCCGGTGGGTCGCCAGTGAATATTGAGTGGGTCCTGAAATTTAACGCGACACAGACTGACCGCAGGCCCCCAATCACCTTAAAGCAATTATCCTAAAAATTATGTAAAAATTATGTCCTCTTCTTGTCAAATAACAGCTAGTAAGTGGGTCTCAAGATTAAAATTTTTTTTGATGGGTCGTAGCTCAGACAACTTTGGTAAACACTGTCTTAGAATATGAACAGTAAGACGAGCACAATTTATTGAACTTCATAGTATCCCAAAGCCTTTAAACTCCGCGCAGAGATGCCGGCTTATCATCGTTTGTGCATAATTCTTGAACAGACGTAGAACTACGTATATAAAGTGTGTCAGTTTATACACGCATATGAGATCCTTCAAAAAGCTGATGGAACACCATATAATTTATTTGGTATTTTGTATGAGGAAGTGTTTTGATGAATTCTGGAATCAGCGCTAAACTCGGGTTCACCATCATATAATAACATAACACTAAGGAAAGCTATCACAAGATCAACATCTTTAAAAGAACTGAATATTAGCAGAAATTCATTGGATTCACCATGTTCTGAAAAGTTTCTTGTGAAAAGTTTTGACCTTTCTACGCGTGTATCATCATACAGCGAAGAAATGACTGTAGAAATAAATAATTTAAAATGTAACCTACAGAGCACACAGAATGAACTTGAAAATGTAATATTGGAAAATGTAGAATTGAAAAAACATATAGCCCAACTATCTCAAGAAGTAAGCGTGCTAAAGCAAAGTTGTAGGAGTCCAGTAACATCAATTCGGAAAAATCTTACCTCAGCGAAGAAAAACAGTTTAAAAAGAGGTCTCACTGATACATTTAGAGATGGTTCAATCACAAAGCCGGAACAACCTACAAAAATCTTCGAACCTCAAATCGATCACGACAGCCAGTTAACACTCGAAAAAGGCCCCCAAATTATACTCAGTAAGAACTCCGAACCAATAGCGCAAAGTGCTGATATAAGCTGCTCCCCAGTTTACACACAAGATCAAGTACGAGGGAAGAGACAAAATGAGGATTATATAGCCGAGAAATATTCGAATAGGCGTTTTTTCATATTTGGCGGGTCACAATGTACTAATATGACGAAACACTTAACTAAATCGAGTTCCCGGTATATTTGTTATAAGATTATATCTTTTATAAGACCAAATGCTTCAACTGAAGAAATATTACTGAGTGCAAAATTGTTTTATATTGTGCAAAAAAGACCGCATTATATTATCTGTTGGGCAACATGACAGTAATCCACTCAAAAGGCATCTTGATGAATACAAATTGAATGACATGCTAAATATGGTAAGCAGGCAATATTTGAATTCAATATTTGTTGCTGGTTCGGCGTTGCACCGAAAGTATGTACTAGGCGATTTGGTGATATGGAAAAATATTAATATTGTGGACTGTATCAAGAATGGCTGGTAAATCGCCTAGTAGATGAGTGAACGAGCGATCTTATGAGTATAGGATATAGGAGGCTACCTAACCTTGCAAGTCATTCTTCTCTGCTTGACAAAATGGCGGCCGCCGTCGTCTTCGAGAGTCCTGAAGCTGCACAGATCACTCCACTACACCCGCGGGCGGTTTAGTTCTCGTTTTCTTGATACCTATCAAGTAGTGACTGGAATATGACCTGATAGTTCTCAGCACTGGGTGTGACACCTGCAAATACGGACTGGGCCTTCGGTAATAGCTTACCTATTAAATAGTACAACCTGTCAGCATCTGTCAGAGAACCATTATCGTGCAGTGTAGACTTAAAACTTGCATAGAATAACGGCCAATTTCGTATATCACCATCAAATGACATAAGCTCAATTGGCGGTAATCTCGGCGCTCGAACTGCCGGTCCGACAGAAACGGACTGTGCGGAACATTTACCCTCCAATTGTGATTGTATGCGCTTGATGATACAATAAAGATCATCAAATGAGGTGTACGCCTCATAATTCGGCTGTTCATCAGGATTAATAGAAAGCAATCTTGCGTTATAATCGTCTAACAACTTATGAAAATCTGTTCGAATACTATCTACTGTCATAAAATAACTAAGAAACAATTCCCTATTAATATCGGAAGTAGCGGCAGTTTTTGAGCG
This sequence comes from Euclidia mi, assembly GCA_944739405.2. Taxonomy (NCBI): domain Eukaryota; kingdom Metazoa; phylum Arthropoda; class Insecta; order Lepidoptera; family Erebidae; genus Euclidia; species Euclidia mi. The sequence continues at coordinate 78,214,231 of OX123187.2, read as the reverse complement.
CTCGTAAATGTTTTGAATACGCTCAAATAAAATATTACGTTTAGCTTCCAAGATTGTCAGCTTTTTTCTTCCGACATGCATGGCTTCTTTTGTTGCGCCATGATTACGTAGGTATAAGCTAATGAGACCGAATCATAATAAAAATACTTAAAGTACCTATTATTTTACCTAAGTAGGTATTTATGCGGTAGCTATTCTTAAGTAGGCAACAACTTTAAGGCGGTGGATCTAAAAGGTGCTTGAAATATAGAATTTACAAGACAACTATGATAGTTCCAGTAATAATAATTGGGTAGATATATCAGATTAGTAGGTAAAAGGCAGCGATAGCCGAGTGGATATACCAACAGACTGCCATGCAGAGGGTATCGGGTTCGAATCCACGGCACGCACCAATGACTTTTCGGAGTTATGTGGGTATTGAATTGTTAATTATCGCTTGTCCCGTGCCTCGGAGAGCACGTTAAGCCGTTGGTCCCGGTTGTCATGAAGATCTTTGACAGTCGTTACAGGGCGTCAGTACCTTCTAAATAAACTGACACTAGTCTAAACCATGGAATATCGCTATCCCTTCGGGTTGCGGAGGTCAGACAGGTAGTCGCTCTGTGGAAAAGCTAATATTCAGCCAAAGCCGGTTAGACTAGCAAGCGGACCCCAGATTGAAACTGGGATAACGCTAAGAGAAAGATATCAGATTAGTAGGTAGCTACATAAAAGTATATTACCTATGGAAGCGTGCGGAAGTAACCACGTAATGGGTATGTAAATGGACTAGGAGTATAGCTAGGTGCTATAACTACCTAGGTAGGAACTTCTAGAAGATATCTTCGCGAGATAAATGAGAGGTTACGTATAAACGCAAATGAATCCGGCTTCGTACGGACCAAAAAAATGGTTCGGCACTGCACCGAAATTATGTGATATGGAAAATATTAATATTGTGGACTGTATCAAGAATGGCTGGTAAATCGCCTAAAAGATGGGTGAACGGGCGATCTTATGAGTATAGAATATAGGAGCCATGCCTTACCTTGCAAGTCATTCTTTTCTGCTTGACAAAATGGCGGCCGCCGTCGTCTTCAAGAGTCCTGAAGCTGCACAGATCACTCCACTACACGGGCGGGCGGTTTAGTTCTCGTTTATAGTATAAAATAGCAGTAAAATATTGCAGTGCTACACACGTTCGGCGCGGTGCGGGGCTGCGTAAGCACACGACCGATCAGCGTGAAGATTGATCTTCGACTGCATCCGTGCCTCGCAGCGTCATCGAATTCCGCGACCAATTAGAGCAAGGCGTGCTTTTGGGAATGAAAGGGATAAAAGATCGCTCGTTTTTACACTGCGGTATGCAAAGGAATTTATTAGCTAGGTGTTGACATAATTAACTATCAATAGAAAGATAGATGGCGCTACCAGTTGACTTTAAGTGTAGTTATAATTACTTTTATAATATGTATAACATGTGTAAGCAAACAAATCGTTTCTTAGACCAACTAGACTATGATAAAAAGTTTTTGACATATAAAAAACCACGTGTAAATGCTGAGCAAATCAATAATTCATACAGTTATCGTCCACATATTAAAAAAAACTCAAACAAAAATCGGAATTGCGTTATCAAAATGAAGAGCCTGACATAATTTGTTTATCAGAAATTTACATCGAATAGGGTTGTGAATACTTATTTAAACTTGCCGGTTATAAACTAGCAGCATCATACTGCAGAGCAAAACAACAAAAGCGTGGAGGTACTTGTATTCTAGTAAAAAATGAATTATCAGTCAGGGAAATTATGTCACTAAAAGAGTATAAGAGGGACTATGATTTTGAATGCTGCGGGATAGAAGTGTTGGCACATAATAATATAGTCATTGTCATTTATCGAACACCTGCCTCTAACTTCGAAACATTTGCAACAAGTCTTAATAAAATACTCTATTATTACCGTAAAAAGCATAATAAGAAAATTATCTTAGCCGGAGATCTGAACGTGATTACCCTGAAAACTAATAAAATTGCCTCAGAATTGCAGGATATAGTTCGAAATTTCAACTTGGTATTTCACATAACAGAAGCAACTCGTCGCAGTTCTTGCATTGATCACCTTATTAGTAGTATCCAAACAGCAAAAGGTAAACTACTGCACTTAGATATCAAGTTTGTCAAATACGTGGTAAAATTTGTATAATTAATTTGACCACCGAAAAACTTTTCTTGGCAACATTATCCGGAGACGGATAATATGTTAATTCTTTTAGTCATCTTTTATTTCATCTGTAGTATACTATTTAATTATAATTTGAATCTTTGCTGCTGGAAAGGAGAAGAAAATGAATTAGTGCAAAAGTACAAAATTGCGTTTGTTTTCAATTTATTTACATTTACATTATTTTATAAAAATCGCAAAGGTGGTGACATTCAGACTGAGATGACTGACTGCTTGTTATCTCGGTCAATGCCACTTGGCAAGCCGGCACAAACGCCAAGACTCTCAAGGTATATAAAATGAGTATCAAAACCCATAATTGTAACGCTTTCATGTATTTGATATTTATTTCCCCGTTTCGATAATAATTAATCCAAAAAATAATTTTCATTATTAACGTTAATATCACACTCTCAGAAATAAGTCAAACAGACTGTAATATACTCCGAAAACAATGAAAACCACTACCGCTCGAACATTAATGAATAAAATTGTCTTTTGATACTCCAAAAACATGAATATATTGGGCGGAAAGAGCATGTCACGCACTGAAATGAGTTTGAAGCTTCCAAAGCCTTTTGTATTAACATGAGTAATTTGGTCCCAATGTAGTACTGCTTCTTCGTTGTCATTAGTGATGCAAACGATACGTTGTTTTTCGAATTGTTTGGGAAAATCTTGATAGACAACGGTTTTAGTAATATGTATTTATGTTGATTGAGTTTTGGATTGTTTGTATAAGCTCAGTGGCTTGCCATTGGAGAGGCATATATCCAACAGTGGACTATGGTAGGCTGATTATGATGAACGATGATGATGTGGTATTGAGATATTACCGAAATAACTGGTGCTTATCATTATTGACATTGATATCAGTGAAGTAAATACAAGTAATTTATAAGGTGAAGCAGTTAAAGCTTCTTACAAACAAAATACGTAATTGTTCATTGGTGATAATAAAATTGTAACCAATTTATTAGCTCACAAAATATGAGTATATATAGATCTATATCTATATATACTCATATTTTGTGACTATACCCTATGGTATAGACGAAATTGATATTCACAATTCCTGGCATGTGATACTTACTATACATATTTCTACCTGCTTAAGATAAAACAATTATTTACATTAAAATTATTTATGATAGTAGTAGTAGTAGTATGATTTAAGTTTATTACTCATCTGTTAGCACATAAATTTACAAAATATTAGACCTTATTACTATAATATATAATTATTTAGAATATCATATTTTCTATTAACTATTTAATACAAGTAATTTTTTTTTAATTTAAATATTCTTGAATGCTGTAGAAACACTGGTCTACTAACTAATGAAATAATTTTCTACGAAAGCTACTTATAGGTAGATGTTTCAGATCGTCTGGCAAATTATTAAATATTTTGATGGACATTGGATGGCAACTTTTTGTGTTGTTCAGTACATATATTGGGTGAAATTAGTTTGTTTGCATATCGTGTGTTAAAATTACAATGGTTTTTAAAAGTTTTATACAATTCTGGATAATTCTTCACAAAGTTACAGCTTTCAAAAATAAACATTGATGATGCAGTGAGTAATCTTAAGTTTTTAAAAAGGGGTTTGCAAGATGTTGTGGGTTCTACATAAAAATTGCTCGAATGGATTGCTTTTGTGCTAAAAATATTTTATTAAAATTGACTGAACCACCCCATAACAGAATACTATAACGTATATTTGATGCCACATATTCGTGATATGCTTGAATGCCAATTTTTGACCAGCGACTCTATTGAGACGCCAAAGTGCGTTAACTTATTTGTTTATTTTTGAGCATATTTTATAAATATGTATTTCCACGATAATTGGTTATCAAGGCTTATTCCTAGGAACGTAACCATTTCTGACTCTTCTAAGGATTTATGGCAGTATGAAACAGACAAATTACAATAGCAGATCTCCATACATCAAAATGTCTGAAGTTAAATTGAAGCGTACAGTAATAAAAATATATATAAAAATTCGGCGTAAGTAACAGAGTCTACAAATTATTCTATTTTCACTCGGAAAAGGCGAAAAAAGAAGATATCGGTGTTTTAATTTTTAGTTAAGAATGAACAATTAATCCTTCCAATTCATCAATAAAACAATCCTATTTCATCAAAACTTAAACGGTAATAACAAAACTGCTAATAATACAAAATAATTTAGAACAAATTATAATACCGATAGTTTTATAATGCGACCTAGTAAACTACAAATCCAGAAAGATAAAGCAAACAAACTGGGATGATCTCGCAATAAACAAGTCGCAAAACCAAATTAACACTAGAGTAAAGGTGCGGCTTCAATAGAAATGAGCTATAAAACTGAGCGTAGTGGATAACAGTAGCATTTTATTTCCCTCGCTTCGCTCAGCTCAAGTGAAACTGTTGGTAGCTGTTTTCCTTTCACTGGGTAGTGTCTTAGCTCATCTCTCTTGGATACGTAGCTTTACACTGGACAAAGAGTATTAAATCATATCCCAGTGCGATGCTCCGCCATTTTGCAGAAAATGTAACATCCAGCCTTCCGCAAAATATAGTCGCTATTAAATTGTCACAGAACACTTAAACACGGTATTTCAAGACCTGATTCATAGTGGTTCGGGTCCCTAATAGACCAGGGTAGATAGTTTTTGAAATGAAATAAAAGTATAGTAGGATAAAACCATAGCTGGGCATCGTTGATCAAATAATTAACTTTGTTAATCGCTAATCCGTTACTAAAAAAGTTAACTTCGTTAAACGTTAAAGCGCTACCTTTGGGACGAGTTAACGCAAGTTAACGTTAATCGCCGTTAAGAGCCATTTTACAAAATTATAACGTTCGAGTTTAGGTAAAAGACGGCAGCATCGTGTATGTGTGCGTAGCTATCCACACATACACAATAGAAACAGTATAGCGCGATAGTCGACACGGCCAAAACAATCTTGAGCCGTTATCAATAATCGTAATGCACTAAAGGTTAGAGTCAAAGGTCAAATTGACATCAAAACGCAGAAGTATTCTGTAGCATCTAACTGTCATAGCCAAAGACTAAAGCAGAGCTGCACATTTTAAATCAATTTTATGTGAAATCAAAACAACATTAAACGATGCTGTGACATTTTTATTTGATTTAAAAGTTGTTTTGTTTCAAACATTTTAGCTTATTGATATAATGTTGATGAAAGATTAAATAACTGCATTTTAATAATTATATTTTAAACCAAACCAACCCTATAAAGGTACATCGTATCGATTACTTATATAATAATCGATACGGATCTTCACTCACGTCTATTCCTGTCACACCATTGTCTATGGCAACAATAAAATAATGAAGTAGGTACCTAGTTCGTTATCAATTGAAATGCTTTTTATCATCATAAAATACTCCAGCTTTAACGAGACAAAGTTAAAATATTAAAAATCGTAGAAAAAATAAACAATTTGTTTGTTCATGTGAAGTTTAAGGTCGCCACAACAAACCCAGACCCAATTCTGCCATTGATCTTTATTTTTTTCTTCTTTTTATTAAAAAACTGCATATATTTTGTGTCTTCTATATTAATTTTTAAATTGTTATTTTCCAGCCAGTGGATAATGTTCATAACAGAGTCATTTATTTCATGGTTAAATTGGATACTATCTATAGAAGGTTTTCCTAAGTGGTCTTTCACTTATAATGCCCGTTCTAAATATAAATGTACAATCAAAGAGTAATTAATCTGAAAGTTTGATGTCCATAAGCTTCACATAGTGACCTTTTAATGATTTTGACGTTGCGCCAGATTTGAACACCGACATTCATCGAGTAGGAGTACTGTGGTTATGTCTATACTATGTAAAAGGAAACTCCGTGACTCACTACATATTCAAATTCATTATACGTCATTTATTCCACATTTAACTCTTGACTGTTATTCAACGGATCTATAAAACATTTACGTACACGTATACAAACATGTGTTATTAAATTCAGCACAAAAGCCACGGTCTTACGGCAAGGTCTGGTCGCATTGATAGGCTTTATAAATTTTGAACAATTTCAATACTAGTGAAAGTTTAAACGTAAAATTAATAAATGTATGATGTTAATACAATTTTACAACTTATAATAAAAACAAAATTATTATATGAGTCAGTCAGTCAGTAAAACAAAAAAATAAATAGATATTGATTTTTCATTACAATAAAAAATTGTAGCTCTTTTATTAAACACATTTATAAACAGAAACTTATTTTCATTTGTATGTTTATCCATAGTTGACTAAAGTCCGTGCCAGGAGAACATAGACTTTTTGTAAACAAAGAATTTCTACTAAGTAACTTAGCGATAATTCTGTGAAAAACAAATAATGTCAAATCCAATGAGCGCAACGGTACATAGATACCTATGTGTCATTGCAAAGTAATATGTCAATTGATTGGGTTTTCATCGATATATGCGCTGTCAAAATTGTTTTGCGGTACTGGAACACGTCAGATGCCTGGAACGTCAACATTTTACGTTAATCCATTGAAATGCTACATTTTTGGGCTTAGCGGGCATTTATCAGAGGATAAAAAACATTTCTTGGGTATCAAGAAGAAGTTAGTTAAAGTTAAATGCAAGTTTATGGTGTCGCAACGCTTGTCCTGCGGCCGGCATCTAGCAAAAGCGGGTGCAGAATTGCAGATGGCAAACTATTAGTCGCACAGAAGCTTCTTTACACCTAATAAAAATAAATAGGGTCTTCTGACAAAGGTAGCCCCAAATATTTTTTTACCGTAATTTTTTAATGGATTGTTTAATTTTATTCTGAAGTATTCATTCTAGACAACGTAAAATCTCTATGCCTAGATATAAATTATTTATTGCCTATGATTAAAAAAATCAAGTCAATCATAGAGTTACATGTGTGTACTCTTTCATTGACATACTACGTTATCTATTATTGTCTTGCATTTACAGAATCACTAACGTCCCCCCCGTGGGATCTCCACCTTGTCGTGATGGGGGGGCTCAGTAACCGTGGATTGGTCACCCGCGGTGAAGCTAAGAGGGATCCAGGAGGGGACGCTCCGCGTGGGCTTGGAGGGGCCTGCGCAGGATGCGTCCAACGGTGCTCGTGCGGGGGACAGTTCTGTCTGTCCCTCGCAGTCGGGTGCGGTCGCGGGAGGAGAGGCGTGTCGGTGTTGCGTTGCCGCGCGCCCTATCTCCCGCGACCAAATGGGGGCGCACCATTCGATGCGTCGCGGTGGGGCCGCAGAGGAAGAGGAGATGCGGTGTTGCATTGCCGTCCTCCCTATCCTCTGCGGCCGCTGGGCGTTTTGGCGGCGGAGTCCAACACCTTAATCCGTCGCCAAGGGGGTTTTGTTCGGGGCCCGCCTGACCATCTGACGGGCCAATACCCGCCGGAGGGTGGTGACGAGTGCTTTGGTGATGCCCCACCCTCCGACACACGGGTACATGGCGGAAGTCGAGGTGGTTTTTAGTGGAAACACCACATACTCCGGCTCTTATTTCCCCCAAGGGTCGGAGATCCGAAGGGATTTTCCACCTCGTAAAAAAAAAAAAGAATCACTAACGTGTAAAAAACTACAAAAAATCGGCAAAGTCATGAAAATACTTCCGGAAAATTAATCACTCAAACACAAAATAAAATATGATTTTTTTTGCAAAAATATAAAATTGTTGGACACGACAGGTACCTAGTCATAGATAATAAAATATAAATTCGTATACATAGCAGCATAATTGAGCATTGAAAAATAACTACTGTTCAGAGAGTACAAAACTTCACTAAAGCATAAAATCTCAAACACAACTTTTTTAAACAAAGGATGTGAAGCCCTGAACGTGTTTTTACAAGAAGTCTATCTTCTCGTGGGTCCAACTATAGGTACCAATAATACAAACTCTGCTTAGTTTGGGACTAGATATTGGTGTGTGGATGTGGTATATTTTATTATTATTATATTGAAACTGAAAATCATGCCTGTGCCAGTGATATAATTATTATGATTCATCCAAGGATAGCTAAATATTCTACGTACATGAAATGCCTACAATGTTAGCAATTCAAATAGGGTTTGTTATAAGCAAAACTTTTGTCCCACACATAAAATTATGTCTACTTATTCTAATTTTGATAAAACGAATTTATGTTTGTTATGTTGAAATTGGACATATTTTCGCGTGGATGCTAATGATTGAATTCGTTCTTGCAAACAATAGAAATTGAAATAATGAGCTGTGAATGAAATCAGTGGAATGGGTAACGTCGCATTATTATAATAAATAATATTTGTAATAATAATTTATGAATTAAATAATCAACACGTGTAGTCGTTTGATATGAGTTTACATGCGTAATAATTTGTGACTAGAATATTCGCTGTCGAATATGGCATATTATACCAAATATTTAGGTAGGTATCTACAGAATTCTGTACATATTATAGGTTTCCCGCAACTTCAGCATATCTTTTTTGTAATTTAACGGTTTTTGCCCGATCACGCGGAAATTCCTTCCTTGGTGCACCCCTACGATCCCCAAGAGACTTACATGCCAAATTTCAGCTCTTTTGTTGGGCGTTAGAAGGGATTTCCCTAATTACCCAGGGTACCTAGAAAATTTTACGTTTTCCAGTCGACTACAGAAAAAAAGGAAATAATGTGCGGTCGTAGCTGCGTGCCGTGCCGTGCCGGCCGTGTATTTGGATGTAGACCAACCATGTCAGCTTTATACTGTTTTCAGCGGCTGCGTTAGTGATCACCGCTGATACCCTCACATTCAGCTACAGGTAAACCATGATTCAGACATAGTAAATAGACATACTTCAGATATGTTTATTTTTAATTTTCTGGCATGTTTTTGTATAAGACTTTGTATGAAATGCCATCAACCATACCTCGTTTACCACGTGATTATAGCACGCACGGTCGTGCTCTAATTCAAGTGGTCCCATGTGTTTGCGTCGTGCTCTAAAAAAGTCGTCCTATTGGTCGCGGATTTTTTACGTTTTGTTTTACTTAAACCAAGAAACGAAAGTAGTAACTATTAGAATAGTTCATATTCTATGCAATTAAATCGTTTTAGAAGGGTGAGGGAAACGAAACGCGCCAAAAAATATTGAAATATAATTTTCTGTGTCTCAGTTGCGAAAGCGTCCGCCATTGTTGTGTTTTGTGCCGCGATCTTTATAATAAAAGTTGTCTTGTGGAAGAAACCGGTGAATATTTTATAAAGATACTTAAATAGATTTACTCAGAAATAAATAAATATTAATTGTGAAGTGACATTATTCGTGACAAAGACAAGAAATACAGTGATAAAAGGCAAAAACTTTTTAGAAGGGCTATTTCTACTCTTGAAACTTGCTATTTCGTAATAGTTTTATGATAAATACTCTTTTGATAGTTATTAAAGACATAAAACTACCCAGATTATTTATCTGAAGACATATTTTAGCAATTAAATACTAGTATTGTTGTACATTTTCACTGTTATCGTGTTTCAAATGGTAAATAATTCACAGCCACAGTGTTCGTTACAGTAACATGGCGGCCTGGCACGGCGAACTTTTTGTTACGCGTTCGGATTATAATTTTTTTAGTGGCGTTAGATTCATTTGTTACAAATAAATAATGTATTGTGTGAAAACCTAAAGGTATATGTGATAATGTTTTTGTGTTTATGATCCAAACAAGTAATGAAATTCATTAATATGTGATGAAATGTTTGTGCGAACGAGTGAAAAAACACAAACATCTAAGTTTGTAAGCTTGTTTTGCCGGAAAGGAGAGTATTTAGTAGTATTTCATGTTATTATTATGATAGCTGATTTATAACCAACACAATGATATGCAATTTATGTGATATAATTATATTAAGGTGTCATAATTAATTTTTTTCCGGTAACCTACGCCAATGAAAATTTGAAGCAACGTGACCAGCAGCACTTGTGGCACTTTGCCTTTAATTTGATTGCACCTCAAGGGTTAAGTAGCTCCATACTTCTATGGTTGAAATGTGCAAGTCTCCGGTGCCAAACTCCCTGCGTACATGCAGTTGCCGCTGCAACGTTCTGCACCGCGGCAGCATCCGGCACAGCGACGCTCTCGGCAGCTACAGCCGAATCACCGTGACTGGAACTTGGCTCACTCACTGTAGAGACTTGTACTGCACTCTCTGATCCTGTAAAGCTCGAGGTATCTGCATTCTCTGCAATGTTACACGTGATAGGGGAACATTTAGACCTATCTAGCTGAAAAATACCATTACGTAGTGTGCCTGTAGCAACAACTATACCATCATCCGATATTTGACAACCAGTAGACTCAAATACGATATTATAACCCCTAACAATCAAGTGGCCAAGATAATCCATCAGCAACTAGTCCTTAAATATAATCTCATTGGTTCACCGTACTACAAATACAGATTGTGCCCGACCCAGTTCTCGAAAAAATGGTCGTACGTTGTTGTCCTGCTATAGGTCTATCATTACAGACAGGTTTATTGTAGCCAATAAGCGTGATATTGTAGTGATCGACCGAGCAGAGCGACTCGCATTGATAGACGTTATTACCATATCGCATGACAGCAATCTCGTTAAAGCAGAAAAAGAGAAGGAGTTCAAATATTTGGGCCCAGCTCATGAGATTGTCGATATGTGGGATGTGAACTCGGCGATCATTGTGCCGATAGTTGTGTCAGTAAATGGACTAATCGCCGAGAGCCTTTACCAACATCTAAAGATGCTGGCACTAGGCAGCAGAAAAACTAATATTTTTAACAACAACACTTTTTGAGTTCGGTGCCAGCTAGAAGTACGCACACAATTTTATTTTCTTTCTTACACACCATGCTGGCTCCTTTGGTTTTATTCTTTTAAATTATTTTATTTCTCACTTATTTTAGACCTAGGCGTATCTATAAGGGCGTAATTAATTTGACCTGTATATATAATATGATTTTGTAAAGATTTGAGTTTTTTTTTCTAACTAAACCAATGACACTGTCAGTGACTGTTTCTATTTTACCTTAAATACATGTGATTCATTATGTGTGAAATATTTTATTTAAAATTGACCCTGAAGTTAAATTTTATTTCTAATCTATTAGTTAACTCACTTATTACTGCAGCCTGCTCTCGATTGGTGATTTAATATAATTATGTAACTGAACATACTGGGCTCGTGCCTCCCTTCAATTTGAGAAGGCCTAATTTGGTTGGAAGATTTTAGACAAACACTTGACGACCGTGATAATTTTCTAAATAGTAAGCATATAACTTCCAAAAGTCTGAAGTACGTGGTAACGTGCTTTTGTATTCAAAAACCATTACGTGGTAATGATCTCGTTATTGACCCTATCATTGCATATAGGTAGTGATTATTAGTGATATTATGAATATCAATTGCTTTATTCACTTTAAAAAGGTAATTTAAAAATATATTTTTTGTGTTTGACAAATAAATGATTATTATTATTATTACTGCTGAACTAGGCCTCTCCTTTGACAGGAGGAATTGGCCTACTATACCACGCTGGCCAAACGGGTTGGCGTAGGGTTTGTATCAAGTTTTCCGTCTCTTACAGTGCTGTTCTCTGCATAATATGCTCCCTCTGTCGGTTCTTACGACACCCATGGGATGATATTGTTCGTGTGGTGACGGATTAAGAATACGTAATGTCACCACCCCATATCATCCCATGGGTGTTTAAATATAAGCTGGATTTATTCACATATTTTACTTTATCTGAGGATGTATCAACATTCAATTGATATTCATTCTGAGTAAACCAAATCTAAGGATTTATTGCAAACATTATCGATATTTTATCGAAATTCATTTTGAGTAAGCACATCACTATTCTAGTTAAAATTTACGACAATTTCGAAGATTCTAAATGACATTTGTATATTTATCTTTTTCTTACATGACAAAAAAATCATAAGTCAGAGTGAAGTGAATATATTGGGTAAGGTTGCTATTTTAATGCGGTCTCTATTACTTCCTTACTTTGTGCTCCACACTACTGTAGTCAAGGAGCGTGTAAGTCACACTGGCGTCTACACCACAAACTGACTGGTCGTCAAACAGAATAATAAGCTAAAAGGTTTGAAGACTATATAATTATTTGAAAATAACAGTAGACAATTCTAGTTCATTTAGGAACGAATAGAAGGGATACAAATATACAGGAAATGAAAATAAATTGCAATCGAAATGACAATCGAAATTAGTGGATCTAGAATATTTGTAGGGGTATACAAGGCGGTGTAGGCGAGCTAAACGCCAGTTTAAGTTGAGAAGCGATGTAGTGAAAAATTAAAAGGAAGAAGTAGTAGTGGATTTAAATAAAGTAAAGTGAAGTACAGTACAGTACAAAAGCCGTTAGTGTTGGTGCTGTCCGCGTCGAGATCGAACGACGCGTCCTGTAAAGTGTACGCTGTGCGTAGTTAAATAAAGTCATAAGCGCTACTCGGTGCTTCCTTCCAATCCCGTGACCCCGTCCGTAACAATATAAAAATACATTAAATATTTAAAACCTTTCTTACGTATGAAAATATAAAAAGAACATGTTTTATTAGCTATAAAATAACAATAACGTTATACACAGATATTTATTGCATATCATTTACGAGGGCGAGCATCTGAATGGTCTCAATTTCTCCTATTGATTAATTACGTCTACCCAGAGACTCCCCAAACCGATTTCATACATTTTTCAAACTGTGACAATAATAGTTTTGTTAATAAACTTCTTGTAACAAAAGGTTTTAAATATACTTCACCGTTTTAGATGTGAACTAAGAGATTTTTAAGTGTACGAGTTTGTGTAGTTTAAGGTTCTTTTTTCGTGGAGTCGATGTTTGAATTGGAAAATTTGTTGGACTTGGAATTGCAAAAACTGAGGCTCAAATATTTTCAAACTGTTTATGAATGCAAAGTATGGTTTTAGTTTCAGACTAATGTAGAATAATATAGACTCACGCCTGTATCCCCGAAGGTGTAGGCAGAGGTGTAATATTACACCCACATTTCGCCATGAATTTTAAGTCCCACGTAATAGGGGGCGAGCCTATTGCCGTTGCCGGGCACATCACCAGACTCCGTGCTGCTACTGAGAATATGTTTATATTATTTATATAATATGAAAAATATTAGGCAGCGATAGCCGAGTTGATATACCAACAGACTGCCATGCAGAGGGTATCGGGTTCGAATCCACGGCGCGCACCTGACTTTTCGGAATTATGTGCGTCTTGAATTGTTAATTATCGCTTGTCCCGTCTCTCGGAGAGCACGTTAAGCCGTCGGTCCTGGTTGTCATGAAGATCTTTGACAGTCGTTACAGGGTGTCAGTACCTTCTAAATAAAAAACTGACACTAGTCTAAACCATGGAATATCGCTATCCCTTCGGGTTGCGGAGGTCAGATAGGCAGTCGCTCCGTGGAAAAGCTAATATTCAGCCAAATCCGGTTAGACGAGATAAATAAGCGCCTGAATTTGTTTCTTTGAGAAATTCACATAATATCATTGTTTATTTAGCATAGTTTCTGGGTCTTTATGTAGGACTCAATTAAGGCTCTTGTAACTATTCTTGGATTTTCATGTCTATTGTTTTATCTGTAATGTAAGATCATTTGAAGCTGTATTTAATTATGTTGTATTCTGTAGGTGTTTCACTACACTTTATTATTATGTACTATATATGATTAAGAATAGAAAATGACACTAACCTATTTCATTTCATGGATGTCATAAGAGGCGACTTGCAAAAGTACGCTCTTTGCAAACAGTACATTTGCAAAGGGACGGAAAATCGACATATCCTATACCAACCCGTTAGGCCAATGTGGCATAGTAGGCCTCCTATTGACTCACAGTATTAGTCAAATTAGGAGAGGCTTAAGTCCAGCAGTGGACTCTGAAAGACTGTTAAGTAAAATTGGATTATGTTGACGCTTTTCTACAGTTATGGAGCCAATTCCAATTATTGCTGCTTAATTTTAAATCTAAGTGACCTGGGAGGATCAAACAGTGCTTTGAATATGTGGTAGAAGTTTAAATGCGGTTAGAAAGTCTAGAGCTTACTTCACTGTTGCACAATTCTAATATAATCTCGCTATTTGCTTACTAACTCCTTCAAAAAGTTATTTTTTTAATTGTCAATCTGAAGTTACATTTGGACATAGTTTTGTAATAACTGCTCTTGACTTTCGGTATAGTTTTGGCTTGAAATTACACTAGGCCAAAAAAATCGGTATCATACATTTTATCGACATAATCTCACATAGCAAATAACAATCGCCTCTTCATCATAACATGACATAACTTCACGCCTTCATCCCCGAAGGGGTAGGCAGATCGCCAGTTATTTTTCGGACCCAATGTAATAGGGGGCGAGCCAAATACCATTGACCGGGCACATTATTAAGCAAGCGATAATTCACATTATTTTAATACAAACAACTCCAAAAGTCAGAGGTGTGTGTTCGGGGTAACTGGAGATCAAACCCGAGACCATCGTCTCGGCAGTCCGTTACGTACACCACTGGGATATCGCCTTTTTACTTTAATAATAATTTTATCAAGGCTACACCGTTCCGTAATCCGCCGTCAAAAGCCTTCAAATATTTGGACTTGTCGTAATAGGTATTACAACTTTGCTTGGCATTCGGATTTATGTTTGCTATACGTTATTTAAAAGCCTATTTAATAGCATCTTAGGATGTTCATGGTCTTTGTTATGTTTTACTATTGTTATTTGGCGGTAAACATATTGGCTCTGAGTTTTATCGCCTGTTCTTTTTCATGGTTACGACTGTGTATTACGAACGTGGTACTAAATGGAAATGTATCATTATTAGGTAACTAAGTAATGTGTAAACATTGTGTTATCATTTTAAGTCTGATATAAGTTTATTTTGTTAAACGTGATTTTAAAACCTTATTTGCTCCTTGCCACATGCTTGCAATGAAAGGTTTTTGCGCTGTCTTTGTCTAGTCATTGATCATATATTACTATTAGATGTGTAATATAATATACACATATTAAACATATATTATAATACTAATATATACTTGTAATAAACCTTTGAATGGAACTATTTTTGGTAGCTAGGTGTGATACGCGTACCTACCAATAATATCTCCATTCAAAGATAGTCTGCTACAAATCGCTCTAAGCGACGATGTTTGACGATGTACTTTACACTTTTTTTACAAGTAGCAGAGCCGTGCTGATTTCAGCATGGATGGGCCGGCTCGACCGAGGAAGTACTACCCTCTCACAGAAAATCGACTTAAAGTAACAGTACCTAAACTGTTGCGTTTCGTTCGGTGAGTGAGAGTGCCGGAGGCCCTCTCCCCTATTCCTTCTCCCTCATCCCACTCCTCATACTATCTCTTTTCCCAACCCCAAGGGGTGGCAACGCACTTGTGAGGCCTGTGGTGTTGCTTGTGTCCATGGGCGGCGGTAATTGCTTACCATCAGGCGATCCGTCTGCTCGTTTGCCACCTATTACTGTAAAAAAAAACTTTGATTGTGAGATTGTTTTATAATGTTGTTGTAAAAGATTATATATTTAAATAAAAGTGTAGATAAATTATAAAATAAGGGATTTTTTACAATATGCATTTTTTCACTTCGCAATGCCGTGATCTTGTAACGTTGCGGGATTTTGTAATTGTGTGCCATTGTTGTGTGCCAAGAAATAATTGTTTAAAATATTTGAAAGTTTGTAGCAAAATTGAGGTTTATTGCTTCTCTGAGGACGCAAGGAAGTAAGATGATGATAATACACCACTGACTATTTAGTTAATATAAAAAATGGAACTGTAACTTATACATGAAATTCATGGGTTGCAAGATGTGCATAGCAAAATGAAAATACTTATCATTGCACTGCAAAAGCTTTTAAGCGAGGTTTTTCTTTAATAGTAAGACCTAACACACCAGAAAAACAAAACTGATAAATTATTAAAAGAACATAATGGTATAAGTTGAAAAAACGCTTTCTGATCGTAAAACCTACGATGAAATATGTTTCCTCTTAAATGCCCATACAATCTCAACATCTTCACATAATTTATTTTACATATTTTTCCTGGGTGTATCGGGCATCTACAAATAGCGCTCAATTTAGGTACAACCTATATTTTT
Source organism: Euclidia mi (assembly GCA_944739405.2). Classification (NCBI taxonomy): domain Eukaryota; kingdom Metazoa; phylum Arthropoda; class Insecta; order Lepidoptera; family Erebidae; genus Euclidia; species Euclidia mi. The sequence goes on along the minus strand of OX123187.2, from coordinate 78,197,848 downwards.
CGCGGTAACCAGAAATAAGGGCCTCCTTTGGGACCAAAACTAATCGTGTTATCCCTGAAACGAGAATCCAGCTGTATTAGTCATTATATAAATGTAACCAATCGACAGACGCATGCTATTTTCGAAACAGACAATTTCGTTTTGTTCTGTTTTTATTTTTATAGTTGCACATTCTAGAAAATTAATTTAGGTTTTATAGATAGATTTCGTTAATTTTTATAATAGTATCACATTGTTTTTTGTGAAAAGTGTTCGACACGAAAAGAAGAAAAAATATTGTTTTTTGTGATTGCCAAATTTGATTTTAAAAGCGGAGTATATATTTTCTTCTGTAATCTTACTACCAGTTGATGAATGGCTGTATGGATGTTATTTATTCTTTTACGCATAAAACCTACCTAACAGATTTCAATGAGCCTTTACGTATAGTTTATTCATCCGAGTTGCACATGGGGTACTTTTTGTCTCGATAACTGACCCCACAAAGGTAAAACTGCGGGCAAAAGCTAGCATAATTATCTTCAATAAGTTTACTCAAATCAGTGTTTTACTAGCAATAGCCTCACTTACATTGAACAATACCCTCACTAGCATAAAACCTCTTTAACATCTCACACACTATTCATACTACAGCAAAACCTCTGTAACACCCAACACTAAGTCCTATTAACACACTCGCGTCTTCCACAAGAACAGCAGAGCCAACAATAAAGTGAAATTACCGTCTTTTGTAAGATGTAGAACACTAAAAAGATTGTGTTACATTAAGTCCCTTCGTATTTAGTAGAATAGTGACCATGATAAACGGCACGGAATTTTCTTATGTAAAATAGTGACAAAATTTAAAAAATATTATATTCGGGTTACCTTTTACAAGGGAAAACTGTTTTATTATGCTCTTTACTGGGACTTACGGCAATAAAGGGGGAATTTTCTTTACGTTTCTGCCATTATTATTTATTTCTTTAAATAATGGGATTGGTTTACTAGTACAGTTAGTTTGATAGAAAAAGATCATGATTTAATAGTACACAATAATGTGGCTAACCATTAATTAAACAAAGTCTAATTATAAAAAATAACTTATACAATATAAATTCTGGGTGCGCATTTATTAAATTTCACAAACAAGTTGGCCCAGCCACAAAAATAGCTACATTTAAGTATTGTCACTGCCGCACGTCGCCAGTCTGGCACGCTCTGTGTACCAGACAGGTGACGTATCATATTTCTATCATTTCTATCATATTTCCAGATACAGCACTCTGAGGGAAGCAGTGGGCCACATCAAGAGTCTGCTGGCCTTCCTCGAAGAGCTGGGGTGGCTCGAATGACGACACCATTCCCACCCGCACGCAAAATACACGCCAAGACGTGGAGTTGCGGAAACAGCCTGTAGCGGGTTCTGGTATTAAAACGCAGAAAAGAGGTTCTAGATGCGTTTATTGCCGAGTATTGTCTCACTTCCCTTGCACGAGTATGACCGACCAACAACACGACACTGGCCTGAACACTAAGGGCTGCAGTCTCCCACGCTGTTCCCTCCGGTAGTGTGTAGGCAGGCTGCTCGAAGGCTGCGCGTAGCGGTAGATCCACGCAGGCCGTTGGTTCAGCTGGCAGACGCCGGCGGTGCGAGTACGATGAGCAGGGCAGGCCAGACTCTTCGGCAGAAGTGACGCCGAAGGCGATGCAGGAAAGTGTAGCGTCAGCATCAGCGTTGGAGTCCGTTCATGACCATATTTGGTCAAGCTTCGCGAGCGCGGACGATGGCCTTCTCTGATTGACCGAGCGTATGGGCGGTACTGTGACGCAAACGCGGTAAGTACCGGACATACGTTACAAGCCCGTGCCATCAAGTATCAAGTATCATATTTCTATTCAGAGATGGTGCTTATCCTGCAGTAACTACATACTTAACTCTGTACGTTGACGCGGAGGCATCCTACCTTACCTAAGTCTTGTAAACATTTTTTTTGTAGGTTCCTCTGCTCTGACAGATTTCCTGACTTTACTATAAATATTAAATGCAAATTGGTACGATTTATAAAAAACGCGCTACAAAAACAGGATTGTCTATACATATAGGAGACTATATTTTGCTTGTATGTTGTCGCTATGGTACTGCGTTCTAGTTGACTACTTGCTAGTGAAGAGCAGCTACATAGGTAAATCTCTGTACGCTTAGTACGAAACCAGACTCCTATACGCTTTTTTATATCATAATAATATGTTGGCAAAAGATAGGATTTGAAGCGAGATTCCCTGTTACATACTTGAACCTCTTTGTATATGTATTGCTCCTATCTTACACTCATACCGTATAGGGGTATGTTATCATCGTCAGACCTTGGTTGAATGTTACCAGTTATCACCAAGATATATGGAGGCTATTATGGCTTCCTAATCTTACGCAACTTCATTCGTATATTGTTTCGAGAAAAAAATTCGTAATGGCTATTCTTTTGGGTTGAAGAAAGCAGACAACATTCCCTCTGCATAAAAGTTAAATTTATGTCTTATTAGGTTAGAGCAGTAAGTGGGCGAAGGTCGCGAATGCGAAAAGAAACTGAGATATCGCTTCAGTGATGGTGATAATAATTATATGTACAATTTTATAGAAGGACTTAGTGGTCCTGCTATAAAAACCTTACGCATTTCACATGCGGTTTTCCACAAACAACTCAAGCGAATAAATATTTCCTAGGAATAAATAACATAGTTTGCTGCTTCAAAAACGTAGTATGCGTATAAGTATGAATCGAGTAGTAGCAATATTGACTTGACTTCTCGTGGGCATTACAACGAAAGTTACCAAGGAATTCCGACACGATAAATAACATGGGTAGTCATGATGTCGTCATGTCTAGTCCAGCTAGAGATTTTATGAACGTTGACTTGAAGCAGCAACTTATTATGATTATTTTATTTTTAGTAGGTTTTATTAATAAACTTGGCTGGCATGCTGAACTATGTCCTTACCCTTCTCATAGTGAGAAGAGGCCCGTGCCCGGCAGTGGGACGGTTTATATACAGCCCCGTACTAAGAAACTGAGTGCTAGAGAGAATCCTGCTTACAGGTTACTACTGCAAGACTAAATAAATAACTAACAAAGTATTATTAAGCCATGGTGTTATAGACCAAATCAAATCTTCAACAACTATAATATTTTATTTTCGTGATTCGAATATGCCTACAATGAGGTTCTACCAGCTACCGGTACATAGTAGGCTGTCAAACCTGTGATATCCCGTATACTAACCACACATCTTAGCTATTCAGATATCTCTATAAATAAACCAATAAAAGCAACACAATGCCAGTTTTGGCATAATTAAAAAACTGCACCCGCTGTAGGTAATGAATGGTCTCATTCAAATTACATTACTCAATGTGGTAGCGCCATCTACCTTCCTATCTATAACTAATCGTACCAAGATCAATCGTTCCACGTACAAGTGTGAGCGATACCATATTTCCGTCTCCCTCTATCCCACTCCCTGGAAGAGGCACTGCCTTTCGCCTGATTCGTCGCCGCGATCGTCGACGCGAGTGACAATCCAGAACATTCCGCTCGCTGAGAACGTGTCTGCTATACCGCTCCGCGCCGATCCCGTATAAGTTATTACCGCATATATAAACCGCTCGCAAGTGGGAGTGACGGTGAAGTGAAGTGAAAACAAGCAGCTGCATCACGAAACCACCAGGAGACTGCCCTTCGGAAACGAAGAAGATTGCCGTATAATGTAGGTGCCCTCCATTCTTGAAATATCCTATACCCACTCACAATCACCTCTTCCTACATCCGCTTCCTTTAAGTACAGGTCATTTTTTCCAAATTGCCTATAACCTACCTAATCGGTTTCGGTGTATTGCCGAACCGTTTTTGATCCATACGAGTCGGATTCATTTACGTTTTAATACGTTATATCGCTATACCTAGGCAGTTATAGTACCTAGCTATACTCCTAATATATTCACATAACCGTCACATGGTTGTTTCCGCCCGCATCATTAGGTAAACTTTTATGTAGCTACCTACTTATTAAATTATTAATTCTGGAACTATCATAGTTGTCTTGTAAATCTCATATTTCGAGCAACTTTTAATTCCACAGCTCTAAAGTGTTGCTTACTTAGCCTACTTAGGTAAAATAATAGGTACATTAGATATTCTTATTTTGTTTCGTTCTCATTAGCTTATAGTAACGTAGGCATATCACAACAAAAGAAGTTACGCGTGTCGGAAGACAAAGAGATGTCAATCTTAGAAACAAAACGCAATATTTTATTTGAGCGCATTCAAAACACCTATGAACGATCAAAAACCGCATCTATGTCTGACAGTAATAGCGAAGCATTTCTCAGTTATTGTATAACAGTAGATAGTATTCGAACAGATTTTCATAAGTTGTTAGACGATTATAACGCAAGATTACTTTCTATCAATCCTGATGAAAAACCGAACTATCAGGCGTATACCTCATTCGAAGATCTTTATTGTATTATTAAGCGTAAACAATCGCAATTGGAGGGTAAATGTTCAGCAGAGCCCGTTGCCCGCAAACTGAGATTACCGCCAATCGAGATTATATCGTTTGACGGAGATATACGAAATTGGCCGTTATTCTATGCGAGTTTTAAGTCTACAGTGCACGATAATGGTTCTCTGACAGATGCTGACAGGTTGTACTATTTAATAGGTAAACTGTCACCGAAAGCCCAGTCCGTATTTGCAGGTGTCACACCCAGTGCTGAGAATTATCAGGTCATATTTCAGTCACTACTTGACAGATATCAGGACACGCGCGTCCTAGCGGCTACTTACTTTGACCAAGTTTTAAATCTCAAACTGTCCGGCAACGCGTCTGTCGCGAATTTCCAGCTGTTTATTGATAACTTCGTAACCGCGGTTAATTCTCTTAGGAACTTAAAATTAGAAGATCTTTCCGACTTTATGTTGCTTCAAATCGCTTTAAAAAAGTTTGACACTGATACAATTCGCGCATTCGAGATGACGGAACGCAATAAAAAAATATCTACACTAGATAGTTTTATTTTGTTCATAAAAGATCAGTGTCGAATATTTCATAATACGCAGTCTGGTTCACCTGGCCCGTCTAACACTAACAGCAACAAACAAAGGTTGAATAAATCGCGAATTAGTAATAATAACTCGGTCCCTAATCCACAATCTTACGTAACATGTTCGGAATCTAATAGTAATAATTCACAGAAGTGTCTGTGCAGTAATATAGTGCACGACCACTTATACAAGTGTCCCGCCTTCGATAATCAGAATGCAACCGCTCGTTTTAAATGCGTAAAAGATAACAAAGCTTGCATTAATTGCTTAAGCATAAAACATAAAACGCGTAATTGTTCCAGTAGAACGAGATGTCGCTCATGTAATCAAAAACATCATACACTGTTACATTTCGATAAAGGTAAACCGTTGTCAAGTCAAGCCGCTAACCTTGACACACTTACGCCGCAAGTGCAGAACACGGTAGCTGCGCCTTCCGCGTCTGAGGGCGAAGTATCGTTGTGTACGACATCCATTGCGCGGGCGACGCGCACGCGAGGACGGCACTCGCGCATCTATAATGACCCGCGCAGGGCCAAAACGCAGTGTACGGCGTCTAAGACGGTACTGTTAGCGACAGCGCAAGTTATCGCATATGATGTTAATGGGTCGCCGCACATGGTACGTTGTCTGCTAGATAGCGCATCTCAGACCAATCTAATAACATCAGAATGCTTCAAACGCCTCGGATTATGGAATAACTTTAAAAATACGAACTCAATAATTCGAGGGATAGGCGGATCAGAAAAACATTGCAAGGGTTCCGTAGATATTAAAATACATTCGCGTTTTGATAGGGACATTAATTTTAACATTTCTTCGCTTGTCGTGGAACGTATAACGGACACGTTGCCAAACGCTAATGTGGACGTGTCGCTCCTTACACATCTCGAGTCATTGCCACTAGCGGACTCGGAGTTTGCGAATCCGGCAGACATTGATGTTTTGATCGGAGCCGCAATATTCCCGCACTTGTTACTTACTAAAGTGGTACGTAGTGAGCAAAATAACTTACCGCCCGCTATTGAGACGGTATTTGGGTATGTGATTATGGGTACCGTACCTACATTACATACTTCTCAATACGTTACGTCTTGCTGTTGTTCTGTTCTTCAAGAAAACAATATTGACTCTCTTCTCAAGCGATTTTGGGAGCTTGAAGAGGTTACCGCACCGCCCTCGATGAGCCGTAAAGATCTCGAGTGTGAAGAGCATTTCCGCGCTACAACTATTCGTGACGACAGTGGCAGATACGTTGTGGCGTTGCCATTCTGTGGTGACCCTTATTCGTTAGGCGACTCGTACGCTGCTGCGCTCAGACGTTTCCATTGTTTGGAACGTAAACTTGATGCATCACCTAAGTTACGCAGCGCCTATAATGACGTCATTCGTGACTACATAGATAAAGGTTTTTTGAGTGTAGTTGTAAACAACGAGGGCAACTCTCTGCCCTCATATTATATCCCGCATCACGGCGTAGTTCGCGAAGATAAAACCTCTACTAAACTTCGTGTGGTTTTAGACGCTAGTTGTAAGACTACATCGGGTCAGTCGATTAATGACATTTTGCATGCCGGCCCCAATCTACAGGGTGATTTATTTAACATCATAATAAAGTTTCGTCTTTTCCAAATCGCTCTGTCAGCTGATTGCCGCCAAATGTTTCTCAATATCGGCGTTCGCGAGTCTGACCGTAGATTTCAACGGGTCTTTTATCGTTTTGACAAGAAAGAACATTTATCTGTGTATCAGTTCAATCGTGTTTGTTTTGGACTCAAGTCTAGCCCATATCACGCGTTACGAGTTGTTCGCCAGTTGATCGCTGATGAAGGCGATCACTTTCCCGCCGCAGCGGCTGTTGCCACTTCCGCTTTGTACATGGATGACATTGCCTGTAGTGTCATATCCGCTCCGCTAGCAATTTCGATTTGTGAAGAGCTTATTCAGCTTTTCAAGCGAGGCCAGTTTGATCTTGTCAAATGGACAAGCAACTCTAAGGAGGTTTTCGCACGCATACCAGATTCTCATAAGGCTTCTCCAGACATTGAGTTTTAGAAGTCTGTACCGCATAAGGTTCTCGGTTTACGCTGGGACAAATCCTGCGATAGTTTTCGGTTTGACGTCTCACCACCAGATGATAAGTGCACCAAACGCACTATGCTGTCCACAGTGGCTCGACTATGGGACATAATGGGTTTTGTGGCTCCCACAAATTTGTACGCCAAGCTCTTGATCAAAGAGCTTTGGCTATCAAAGTGTGAGTGGGATGAAACACCCCCTGACCATATTGTCGCCGCTTGGGGCCAGTTTTGTATTGAGCTTACCGCGCTCAATCAAATTACTATTCCGCGTCATCTTGGGTTGGTAGATGGAATTACCATCAACTTAATAGGTTTCGCTGACGCCAGCGAGCTTGCTTACGGCGGAGTCGTATATCTGCAAGTTCGCATTGGTTCTAACTACTCGGTGCAGTTAGTTTGTGCCAAGTCTAAGGTCTCACCTGTTAAAACCATTTCGGTTGCGAGACTGGAGTTGTGCGTGGCCCTTCTGCTGTCTCAGTTGCTCCGCAAGGTTCAAGACACAGTTTTGCCCCACTACCCTATTAATAAAATATACGCATTTTCCGACTCCAAAAAAGTGCTCGCTTGGATTCATTCTTTTTCTCATCGCTGGCAGACTTTTGTCGCCAACCGCGTTAGCAAATTGATTGAACTGGTTCCTGCTACTTGTTTCAATCACGTCGCGGGTATTGAGAACCCCGCAGATTGCTTGTCTCGTGGTGTCACTCCACTTAATCTTCTGCATCATCCATTGTGGCGTCGTGGACCTTCTTGGATCTCCCATGATCCGTCAGAATGGCCCATGCAACCCTTTGACCACAGTGCAGAAGACGAAGATGTACCCGAACGGAAGTCTGTTTCTTATCCCGTGATTGCTGAGGTTGCGGAGTCTCCCATCTATGCACTCGCACTACGCATGTCATCGTGGTCTAAGTTACTCCGCGCCATCGTTTATGTCTATAGGTTTCTTAGGCACCTACCTAATGAGACTTTTGTATCAAGTACTGATATCAAATTCGCAGAATGTAAGTTACAACGAGCTGTACAAGCTGTTCATTTTAGTAACGACATTCAAAATTTAAAAGACAATGTACCTTGTTATCCCGCTATCCTTAGACTCAAGCCGTTTCTCGATGAACACGGCGTCATACGCGTTGGGGGTCGTCGTACAAACATCCTTGTATTCTGCCGCGACATGATCATGTTGTCGACCTTCTTGTTGATTTTTATCACAAGAAGCACCTCCATGCCGGTCCGGAGTTGCTTATGTCCTTACTTAGGCATAAGTATTGGATTTTAGCCGCTCGACGAATAATTCTTCACAAAATACATAAATGTAACGTCTGTTTCAAATTTCGTCCGCGTCCAACTTTCCCTCCCATGGCCGATCTCCCTAGCCAGCGCGTCAACCAGGTTGCTAAAGCGTTTACACAAACCGGTTGTGATTACGTAGGACCACTGCAGTATACGCCAGTGCGTGGTCGAGGTGTTAAAAGCCGTAAAGCCTGGCTATGTATTTTTACATGCTTAACGACGCGCGCTACGCATATTGAAGTTGCGACAGATTTAAGCACGGTGTCATTCCTGGGAGCCCTTAAACGATTTCTCTCACGGCGCGGCCCTATACAGTGTTTGTACACGGATAACGGCACTTGTTTTGTGGGCGCAAGCTCTTATTTACGCGACCTTTATAAGTTTCTCAGGGAAGAATATCGTACTCGTCTTCAGGAAGAACTTTCCATAAATCATATTGACTGGAAGTTTATTCCACCAGCATCACCGCATTTCGGTGGATGTTGGGAAAGCATGGTCAAAGTAATTAAAACGCATCTCTTCAAGGTTATAGGTCAACAGATCCTCTCTTACGAAGAGCTTTTAACTGTCCTTGCACAAGTCGAGGCACTGATCAACTCGCGTCCGCTCACGGCATTGAGTAGTGACCCTGCAGAACCATCCGCGTTAAGCCCTGCACATTTTCTGAACACAGTGCCATTATCGTCATTTCCGGCTCCTGAAGCAGACTCTTCAAGCTTGCTCCAGAGACATACTCTGCTGGATAAACTCGTGCAGTCGTTCTGGCGACGCTGGCGTGCGGAATATCTACACCAGCTTCAGGCTAGATCCAAGTGGAATAGTCCTGCATCCCCTATACAGGAGGGTACGTTGGTCGTCATAATACATGATAATGCTCCGCCGCTTTCATGGCCGTTAGCCAACGTAGAGAAATTGCATACTTCCAAGGACGGTACAACTCGCGTTGTTACCGTGAAAACCACTAAAGGGAGTTACGTGCGCCCTGTTGTACGTCTCTGTCCGCTTCCAACTCAGTGAGATCTAGCCTGAAGTTGGACCTACCTCTTAGTTTAAGTATTTAGTTAGTAGTTTTCGCTCTTATTGCGTTTGTAGTTTTCGCTAAAGTTAATTTAGATTAATTTTATTGTCATATCGCTGTCTTAGCCTATTGATGGGTTATGCGGTAGTACACCCAACATAGCTAAGTTCAATTGTATTTTTTTTAAAGGCAACCCTTTAGGGCCGGGGGGATATGGTAGCGCCATCTACCTTCCTATCTATAACTAATCGCACCAAGATCGATCGTTCCACGTACAAGTGTGAGCGATACCATATTTCCGTCTCCCTCTATCCCACTCCCTGGAAGAGGCACTGCCTTTCGCCTGATTCGTCGCCGCGATCGTCGACGCGAGTGACAGTCCAGAACATTCCGCTCGCTGAGAACGTGTCCGCTATACCGCTCCGCGCCGCTCCCGTGTAAGTTATTACCGCATATATAAACCGCTCGCAAGTGGAAGTGACGGTGAAGTGAAGTGAAAACAAGCAGCTGCATCACGAAACCACCAGGAGACTGCCCTTCGGAAACGAAGAAGATTGCCGTATAAGGTAGGTGCCCTCCATCCTTGAAATATCCTATACCCACTCACAATCACCTCTTCCTACATCCTCTTCCTTTACATACAGTCCATTTTTTCCAAATCGCCTATAACCTACCTAATCGGTTTCGGTGTATCGCCGAACCACAATGCCTATGATGAACGATTATGATGTTCTTTGGATAAATAACAAATAAATTCTGGTAAAAATTACCGTGACCTATATTTATTTAACAAGGTTTTGACTGCGGCTTTACGCACGTGTTATGTTAATAATAACTACACACATATATACGCTGATTTTTTATTGGTTTTGGAGCGAAAGCCAACTTATTACTTATCGTTAATAGAACCTAACCAGCTAATAATATTTGAAATATAAGCTAAATAAATCTTGAAAAATTAATTTATTTCATAGTACGAGAACACGAAGTATTACTTTGCCGCACACTGGCGAAGTACGAGCGATCGTGTCACACACACACTGGCATTAGTCACTGTTATTCCCACCCTCCTGCTCCCCGCCATGCACGCGCGCCACCCTCCGCTGCAGGGCGCCAGCAGGGGGCGGGGGCGCGGCGGGGTGCGGCCGTGTGGCGCGGGCGCAAGTAGACCTTCAGTCTTAAGAAATTAAGTCAATGGGACAGTCGTATATCACGCTCCCGTCACTCTGTGTCCGTGTTACGTAATTAAACTACAATCGTGGATCCTTACAATACTGATGTGTTTGCTAGTGGATTGATAGGCCGCAACCTGACCTGACTCCATAGGGTTTTATTAGTGGATCGAGGTCATAAGATGTGTACAAAGAAGAAATGGAGTCGCGAGAACGCGAGAAACATGTGTGTGCAAATGTGTACATTGATTGTGATGTAAACAGAAGACTGTAAAGGTAAATGATTTGCTTTACTGATTGTTGTGAATACCTACGTTGATAACATGTTTTAAACACGCCAGAAATAAGTAAATACCTAAATTCGGCTTTTACTAGTTATTGAAAATGATTATGTACCGTCGATTTATACGTTAATAATAATAAGTTCTTCTTTTCGTCTACTAGTGTATTATGATTGCGTGAACCCACAGCTTATTTCTGTCGACTTACGAAGGAATAGGTAGGTACAGCTATTTAGTTACATGTGTTTATTATTTTAATCATTATTATGTGCTTAAAATTATTGAAGTTGTCATCGTAATTAATTTGTGTTTTGTAAGTACGTAAATTAGGTATCACTATCTATCCGTACTTCTTATGCTGGGGCCTCACTACCGGCTAACCTCAATGTCTGCTAGCGCGATAATTATTGCGATAATATTTGACGCGCTAAAGTAGGTGGCTACACTTGAAACGTCAACGTGAATGCCCATCATTGGCGATAAAAACGCCAAATGCCAATGTTAATGCCGTTGTCAAATTATCGCGTTAAGTCGTTGCTACACCTACGGTTAACGTACATTATCGCAATAATTAATGGCATTTCTCGCTAGTACGACCTCAGCAGCAAGTGGCGTTCTGTTGTTGTCTCTGCCTTCCCCGATGAGAAAAAAGGCGTGCATATATGTATGTAAATAATAAGTCTTTGTGCAGTTTATTCCTGTGCTGTTCATTGAAACCCTGTCCTGCTCAACTCATATACTTTACGAATTTCCATTAAATTTAAAATTGTTTTTGCCAAAACAATTGCTAAGACATCCAAGTAATTTTCTTAGCAACTTTAATATCTCTTGACTTTATTCACGTCATAAAGACCGTACTCTGCTTATAGAAAACGGCAAACACATCATCACCAGCCTTTAACAGTCCACTGCTGGACTAGGCCTCTCCTTTGAAAGGAGGAATTGGCCTACTATACCACGTTCATCAAGTTTTCCTTCTCTTACAGTGTTGTTCTGTGCATAATATGCTTCCTCTGTTGGCTCTTACGACACACAGGGGATGATGTGGGGTGATGATATTGCGTATTCTTAATCTGTCACCACACGGACCCAAACACAAGTTAATAAAAATTCTAAATGGAAAAAGCGCTATGACAACATGCATCCTGCTTTTGTCGAAGTTTTCTTTTGTTGGAGGAATGTGTTATCAACTTATGTAAACATTTTGTATAAGAATTTCTCGTGCGAGTATTTTGTAAAATCAAGAGCCTCTTTACTTCAAGAAACAGCTAAATGTCTATGACAGATCGCTGCTTAGCAGAAAACAGAGGAAAAAAAAACTTCAAGAACGTGGCTGTTTTGTTCCTACGGCTGCTGAAGACTTACACGAAATAAGATAATAAACTAGCAGACGAAAATTTGGGAATGTTGAATAAATGAGAATCCTTTCGTAGTAATTACCGCTGTGATTCAAATGTTTATACCACGTATCGTTTTGATGTGGTGTCGATATTGCGGTGCATCTATGTTAATGGCGCCTGCAACAGTACCAAAATATCGTCACATAAAACAAAGGTTCGTAGTACATACACGGATAAACATTTTAATTACAATTAGTGTCCTGTTACGTAAATTATCGTGGCAGTTTTTTAGTTACGTTTTCGCCAACCAATTACCAATTCGATCATCATGTTTGTGATCCCTTAGTCAGTGTTTATTCTCTATAAACCATACACTATTAAAGAACACCAAATAGGTATACACTCTAGTTATTAAAAACTTTGGCCTTACTCCATTTTTTCCTTAAGGCAATATTATGCACAATGATAAAATCGCATGCTATATCAGATTTGTCTTTTCAACAAAAACTTCCCTTCCAGAAGAAATTTCTCACGTAAGTACAATAATTTTGTCCTCGACTACCACGTATCTTCATAGGTACATAACATATAAAGATTAAGTTGAACATCGTCAAAAGCAGCCATATTACGATCTATAGGAGTCGACAGATTAACTATAAGTCTCGTGAGCTTATAGTTTCTTATTTAATGCTCTTTACAAACTGCTGTTTATGAACTGCGAGGTAGCGAGAGCGGTTTCTCAGACAATGTTCTGCATACGAAACTTAGCATCTTTAAGTACTTAGTACGTTGATGACGAGGTTTTATCGATATTTTTGTTTTGAAAAACGTGTTTTCTATAAATGAATTCTGGCTAGATCGATTTATTGACCCCTAAGTCTCCCGCATAATAAATTGTATACATAGAAGAATTTAACGTTTAGAGGTATTAGATAAGTGATAATTATAGAGTGGTTTTGTTAACCTCACCACATTTTTTTTTTGCCTATTTAAACATTAGAAAAGCGTTAATCCAGTAAACAGATAAACAGACGGCTATGCAAAGGTCTCAGATTGAGACATTTGGTACTCGAGATTGACTTTTAAATTTTATAAGGGGTGCTTGAGATAATATGATGTTGACTTTCGTACTGGATGGATTAGACGCGGGCTTCGTCAGAACTACCACCCGAAGGCCAGACAGTAACCATCGACATCGTGATCTTACCATCACTTGTGAACATACGATAGAGCTCCAACTTTGTATCGCAGTGCACGTCAATATTACAACGTATAATGTAATTTACTTTGATGAATCAGGTGCATCAAGTTAGTAACCAAGTCGATATTGAGTCCAGACGCAGCACACTTCGGGCAGCTCATATTAACTAAATAATCTCTTGTTGTTGTAATAAAGTGGAAAAAAAGTAGTTGATGTTGTCGAAGTTATTTGCTTTGAATTTTTAAAATAAGGTAAGGTTTGTGTCTTTTATAGCTTTTTAATAATATAATTAATTTAAAATCATGTACAATGAATTTCAGAATAGAGTGGATAAAGTATGCTTCTGCTGATCGGAAGGTACCGTGTTCAATTCCTAGGTAGGGCAAAAGTGTTGCTAGGGATTTCCGACTTCTCTGCAGCAGCACCGAGTTTGGCAAAGTGCCTAGTAACGGCAATAGGCTCGTTCCCTATAACGTTGGACCTACGAAATCATAACATAGCAAATTGTGGGTGTTATATTACACCTCTGCCTATCCCTTTGAGGATACAGGTGTGAGTTAATTAATTATAAAGCAAGTTATTTGATTATGTTTAAATTTTTACATCGCTTGTTTACAGTCCGCTCCGCATCTCTCAGCCCACAGCGTTAGCAGTTCTAAGTAAATACTTTGCAGCGTAATTACTTTAGTTGCTGTTTTGTGAAGGACTACTAATATACTTGACTCAAAAGGCGCGAAGCGTTAGGTATTAGCTTTGCTGTAAGTCGTGACTGAAATGCATTCGTGATTTCATTTCGGGTGGTCCAAATATCAAAATACAATTTAAATTTTTGCTGCCTTTCTTTTAAAAGTTGCGTATTTAATCTCTCTGGCATTGATTTAAATTTGATATTGCATTCATTCCTGAAAAAAGCGCCCCCAGAAGACGTTCAACACTGTGCTGTGTGCCAATGCATTGATAATAATTTCTATTTGTTAGCATTTATCATCATCACCCCTGTATATAAAATGTCCCACTACTGCGCACGGGCTTCTTCTCACAATGATAACGGTAAAGCCATTAGCATTTATAAATCAACTGAAGGTACTGCAAGCTTCCCTTGAGTAGAAACATCTATCAACTTAACACCGTTTTGTCTGTTCTTCCTTTATTGAACAAAAACAAGGAAATCCCTCATTCCAAAGCGTCTGCTCCTTGAGATGGGTACATTTAAAATTCCCATTCCCACAGCACGGGCCTATATATACTTTTCACTATATAATTGTACATCTGTATTTTTATATTGGAACCGCATTATCTACCCATGAGGGCTGCAAATTCATAAAAATATATACCCTAGAATATAAATGGGATATTTATAGGATCTAGGCTTTTGTTTATAGGATCGAAAGTATGTTATAAACATTTTAATACCAAGGTACTACCTACATTCTGATATTTGCTCCAATAAATACACGAACTCTCTTTTCTGATGCATGACAACAAAAATGGTTCAAAATCTACAGCGAATTAAAAAATATTAGTTTAACAATACTACAATTATAGTATTGAAAAACTTATTTCATCACTTATTCAATATCCTACGTTTACGTTAAAATCCTTCTGAGTAATAAATCCTTTATTCTTCCTTGTAGAAAGATTTTTTAATATTGTTAAGTAGCTATCTAATTTAAATTACCAAATTCTGGAGAAAGTTGACAAGTCGGGCACGAAGCGACCCATGTCAGCTCTGTCAACCGCAATGTTTTAGAAAAGAACGAAAGTGTGAGTCATAGGCACAATGACTGGCCGTGCGGACAAAGTTTTTGCTGGGAAGTTGACTGGCGTTATGCCGTTTATCTACTCATGTGGTTATGACTCTGTGTTTTGCGTGATTTTGAAGTGTTGGCTTATTTTAAGTTGACTTTCAAACTTTAGAAATTCAAACAGACGCGATTTTCAAGTTTTATTCGTAAGAAAATTTTGTTGTCTTATGTTTGAAAGCTAGGTTTCTCTGACCAGTGACCAATGCATTAAAAGAATTTGTACTTGCATGATTGATAACAAGTGCAACTGGCGTTTAAAAAAAGACTTATCAAAATCATTTACAAAATATGTGTATTTTTAAGAGAACTTGTAGTTTAATTTATTTATTTTAAGGTAAATACAGCCCAGAAACAGTTTTTGTAGCCCCGACACATATTTTATGAGTGTGAAATATCACACCCGACTGAAGGTTATATTTTGAAATGAAAATAAGATCGGCACAATAACGTAACTTTTCATAACACCATCCAATTATGTACAGATTAAAATTCTAAGAAACTTTAGCATAATTTTACATTATAGTAAAATGATTCACTTGTAACAGAACAGCGAGCATTCGCCGTTTTCTGTTACGTCGAACCGAACATTTTCACCATCATTCCTAGCGAACACTCTAAATTCAAATAGTCTGTAGAATATAGAAATCGCACTACAATAGCAGTTTTACCCAATATGTTTACTTTAGTTTCACTTATGAATTATTTCTAGAGTAAGAGTAAGATACATAAACAAGTGAGGTTTTCACGTTTCTAAATAATAAAATGCAGATTTTAATTTGAATAGATTTAATGAATCACACAAGAATCTAGAGGGAGCATATTATGCATAGAACAGCACTGTAAGAGAAGGAAAACTTGATACAAACCTTATACCAACCCGTTTGGCCAGCGTGGTATAGTAGGCCAATTCCTCCTTTCAAAGGAGAGGCCTAGTCTAGCAGTGGACTGTTAAAGGCTGATGATGATGAAGGCTCGTCCGAATGTTCGTGAGAATGCTCGCTAAAACATGACAACTGCATTTCATATGATAAAACTACATAAATTCTAATGTGAAACTCTTGTATTAACTTTTTAAAACTGTGTTTCCACTGCACTTTTTAACACACTTAGCTACAAATGTCGTTTCGCCGCGTTTTATTTTAATACAAAATTAGTTTTAAAAATGTGGCTGTTGAACGCAAAGGGCTCTTTTATTTTCTTCACTAAAGAAATATTGAAATCGAAACAAACTTCATTATGCTCATACATGTGGAGCAGTAAAAAAAAATATTACAGTATTTTTCTTAAGACAAGCCAACTTGCTCCTATGTATAGCACAATGTTTTAGCCAGACACCCAACCTTTTATCACTGTGCAGAGGGTTGGTGGTCCAATCCCACGCGGTACAAAATTTTGTGTGTCCAGAATTTCTGGTGTTCTTGCTTATTATATTTGTAAACTAGTTATTCACTAGTGGTGCCTACCGTGACTTTTCCTACTTCTGATGCAAATGTAATGTAAAGGCAAGTATGAGAGAAATTACAGATGTCCAAAGCAATGCCGACTGAGAATATCCTTCATGATTCTATGCTACTCTTTGATGCAAACTACTTACCAGTTTTACCACAGCTGGGGTAGTGCCTCTTCTGAAACTAAAAACATACAAAATTCATACTGGCCAAGTGTGAGTTGGCAGATTTACACCATAATTATATGTAGCTACTTATAAATAAACTATCAAAGCCGCAACGCCATGTAGTTTCAGTCTAAAAATAAACTTAATAAACCTGCTAGTAATTAAACAATACGGCATTAATTTACATGTGTGATGTTAATGAAAACGTATTTCGTATGGCAGTACAGCGCGTGCTTTCTAATGATTGTGTACATATTGTCTGTTCAGCTGGTTCATTATGCTAGAAAAAGTGCTAGGGTAAATAAATTTCTAAGAGAAAATGGTGCATACTTTTTTGGTCCTTAAAACTACCGAATTTAGAGAACTGGTATAAACGAAATACTAATTTAATTACACATAGGCATAGGCATAAGGTGCATAGGGTTCCCAACAAGAACTTAGGGCCCCAAGCCATCCTCACCTGCAAGTGGTGCATCTGCCGATCAACGGACGAGGCTCTGGCAAACAAAATATCCCGATAAGCGGCAATAGGCTCGCCACCTATTACGTGGGATCATAACACTGGCAAAAAGTGGGCGTTTAATATGCCTCTGCCTACCCCTTCGGGGAAACAGGCGTGAGTCTATGTATGTATGTATGTAAAAATGTAATTTAATTACGCCGAAGTGTTTCACTCGCTACTTGACTTACACTTACTTTTACTCGGTGAATATGTTGGTAGTGATGGATATCTTTTTTTTATGGTAATAGGCGGCAAACGAGCAGATGGATCACCTGATGGTAAGCAATTACCGCCGCCCATGGACACAAGTAACACCACAGGAGCCCCAAGTGCGTTGCCGCCCCTTGGGGTTGGGAAAAGGGATAGGGTGAGGAGTGGAGTGATTGAGAAGGAAAAGGGGATAGGGCCTCCGGTACTTTCACTTACCGAACGAAACGCAACTAGTACTGTTACTGTGAGGGTAGTACTTCGCCGATCGAGCCGGCCCATTCATGCTGATATCAGCAAGGCTCTACTACCTTGGATATCACTTGAATTCCTTGAAGTTGGTCGTAGCAATATCACTACCTGCTAGAGGTTTCACTTATGAGATCACAGGACAAGATTTCTATGTTCGTGTTATCTTCTTCATCATCATGGCGATAATCACATCAGCCAAACGAAGTCCACTGCTGGACATAGGCCTCCCTCAAGCCTCTCCAGACGGACCGATTGTAGCAAGGTGGACCGACGATATTGTTAGGATCGCAGGCAGCGGATGGAGGCAATAATTACCTTCCCTTTCTTTTAAAAAATGAAATTTATTTGAAAGAGGTATTTTCTATTAAAAAAGAATTCATTTTAAATAAAAACATATAAACACGGACATAGAAATTTTGCAATAGAATCTCAGACTATTGAGCTCACACCTACTTTATCGCCATCAGCGAGAAATTCGTCGGAGGCCAGCCAGAACGCGACCTATGAAAATGCTGGTATGGATTGTACGAACGTAGATCTCCGGCATGGTCTTTCTCGCCGCTTTTATTAAAGTTTTATTGTTAACTTCGGTCATTTTATTGCCTTGTAGGGATAGAATTTGACGCAGGTGCTAATAACAGCTGTACTTTTTATACAAAAAGGTAATACATGCAAGTTTTTTCAATTCTTGTAACGTGATTTGTGTTGCCGATAAAAAATGCCCTGAGATTTTTATATAAGGAGAAAAATAGATTTTGTGCGTTCACTTTTTGGATAAAATATTATTCATTTGAAAGAAATGTGTAATTTTCTTTTAATTGAGTTTTATTTCGATTATAGTACCTTTGTTTTTATTATTTTTATGAAAAGGTTTTTTTTTTTAAGACAACTCCCGCACTAGGAATAAATCCTGTGTTGCGGGGTCTTTACAAACATACAACCAAGGGACACAATGAACACCCAGACTCGAAACAATAATTTATGGATCACACAAAGTTTTGTCTCGTGTGGGAATCGATCCCGACACTCAGCGCAGTGTCAAGTGGCGCGGCGGCCGCTTAAACCACTATGCCAACCGTGCAGTCGCGTTATTGTTTATTATCCTGACTGAACCAGAGCAGCATCTAAATAAATAGCACATAATTATCTTAACTACAACTCTTAAAATACGTCAAGAAATATAAGCGGTACGATACACTGCCTAAGTTCTAGATAATAATTTCAACTTAGGTAGGTGCTATATTGCATTAAAAATTGCACTATTTCAAGTTATTACAACAAATTTATGTAAATTATGTTCGGTAGCGATGTTGTTAAGAATTCCTTGTGTTATGCAGAATGTGCAGACCGCTGCATTATGGATTTTTCGTTTTCCAAATTGCTCGCTGTCTAGGAAAATAAATTTTACTCTGTGTAGAACTTTATGAAATTACTATTTTTTCTATGAGTTGTTATTTTAATAAGGTCAAAAATACGATTGGAGGATAGTAAATGTCTTCACAGAGTTGTGAAATAGGATATCTTAATTTAAGAATAATATTTTCACAGACAGTTTCATTTAAGAGAAATCTATCGCATAATATTTTCTATCTACACAGACAGTTCAAAGATGTGATGAAGAAGAGGGTTTGTGTACACTGGGACCAAATTCTAATATCACATGACTAAGATAATATCTAGAAAAAAATATTAAAGCAGCGTTTTCGTCTTTAATTCACTTGCGTAATTCGAAGATGTAGAGAATAACCTCTACACAAAATCTAAGTTGTCCTGACTAAGGTTGATCTTAGCTAAACTTAGATTTAGAAGCTTAAACTTTTACAACCTATCTAGTTTCCTGAGCTAGATATATGCACATGTATACTTATGATATGTACAATTGTACATCCATATTATATTTCATCAGACTACGATAGATATTCATGCTCAGTATTCAGCTCATCATACAAAATTTATGTATCTATTCTTGCGGCTCGAATGTCAACTATATTATTCTATTAAAAAATACAACTCTCGCACTAGAAATACATCTGAGGTCAAATGACACATCGTTGAGGACTATGAAAACATTCAATCATTGTACATAAATAACTCCCAGACCTACAGGTCTGGGTGGTCTGAGTCTATAACACTTTATTATTACAACTAGTCGACGCCAGCGGCTTCGCACGCACATATTTTTGAATTGCCCGCTTTGCCCGATCCCGTGGGAATTTCGGGAAATCCCGTCTTAGTGCACCCCTACGGTCCCCAAGGAACATACATGCCAAATTTCAGCCTCCTGCGCCCAAAGTTTCGGCTGTAGCGTGTCTGTCAGTCAGTCAGTAACGCAAGGATATTATATATTAAGATAATAAAGTGTTATATCGTGTCAACATCGAACCGCCAACACTAGACGTAGTGACAAACAGTATGATGACCGCTCAAACCATTATATCATCCCTGCAGTCTAACAGTCAGCTCTAAACTAACTTTTCACCGATTAAAGATTTTGTAACATCGCTACAACTATAAAGCTCCAAAACTTTTCCTTTTGTTGAAGTTAATTTGTTAGAGAATCCGATACTAGTAGTATTGGCAGTATCAGTTTGATAAAAGACAAGCTCAACACTGCCAGTGACAGACAGGGGAGAATTGGCATCTTTAAGTTGGACTGCTGAGTGAAATTGGATATCTTTGCGATATTTCCTTTAAACCCAGTTTTTCCGAAATCGTGGCCAGTGCACTCTAACCGTTAGAATAATATTACGAAAGTCTATGATGTATTGATCAAGTAATTCCATCGCAGTTCATTGAACTCTGTTATGGATATTTATTAACTTAATAAAATTTTAATGTAACGCTATTGTATGCTCAAAAAGACAAAACTATACATATTACTGAATGATACATTTAATTTTATTTTATTTTCATTTTGAAAAACAGAGATCTATATGAATATCAAGAATTAGTGCTACATACTCGTATATCAGAGTCATTAATAAGTAGCGCACGATATTTACATTCATACTAATGTTATAAATACAAACTGTCTGACTAAATATATCTAAATTTCTATATCCCTCCAGACTATTTTTTCTAAAAGAAAAAAATTGTTTAGATTTTAATATGAATGGTGTGTCAGTATAATTTGCTTACATATATAAACATAACTTTTAACTAGTATAAAAAAAGTTTAATATGTATGCTGTCTGTGTACCTTATTGAAATAAATAAATAAAAGCAAAAGTTTATTTGTCCTTTAGGCATCGCGCAGACGGACTACCGACCAAACCAACCGGCAGTCGCAAATCAGGGTGACCGGTAGCCGCCACTTGTACTCGGCGACCGCAAAAAATGTACGAAAGTTGGCTGGTACGACACGCCCAATGTGTGGCAAGTGACCGCGCTCGGTGATGGGTGGTCTCGGTTCACGGTACGTTCAGTGGTGCGCCGCGGACACTGAGTAGTGACTGGCCCCGATACGCCACACGTTTGCACACGTCAGAGGTGATTACATACAAAACTTATTAATATCATTATATATACATTTTCACCACCCACGCGTGTGGTCGGTGGCCTGTTTGCGCACAGCCTAATTAATGTAACCTTCGATCTTTAAAGAACATAATGTACCTACAGCCAAATTTCATATTCTTACGCCTAATAGCTTTGTATAATTATATACAGATCACACTGGTGAAGCCAGGTTAAGAACGAAGTTATAAGAACCTTTAATTACCTGATACTAGCATAGCATTCAAATGGGATATTGTTCATGTATTTAAGACTTTATGAAGAACAGTACATTTCATATATTTTATGTTGCGTAAGTACATAAAAAGAAATACGGGAGAGAGATTGATCAGCTGTTAACCGTAGATAAGCCGTAGACAAAAAAGTTGAAATAATCCTTTCTTGAGAGCTTACAAACAAGACTCGATATTCCAAAAGATCATGGATCAAGGAGCTATAATTATTCGTAATGTATTCCACATTTATATCGTACTACTGAACGGGTGAAAACAATATCTTTTTGGAAAAATCCTTTCTTTATCTTCTGACGGTTATAACTTTTCAACTCGATTTCGTTTACATTTCTTTCTATCGAATAGGTAACACCTTTGAAGGAAAAAATGTCTGAATAAATAGGAAAGTAGGAGGTTCCGTATTAAAAAAATTAAAATGTGATATGAAACTTCAGTCGAATGTATACATTTTCAATATTGTAATATCAATTTTGTTTGTGAATCCAATTAGGAACATGTCTTTTTGCAATGTGAGAGGGGAAATTGTTATTTACACAAATGTTATAAAGAGGAAAAAATTGTATTTTTGTTTGTTTGTTTGTAATAGATAAACTCAAAAACTACTGGACCGATTTAAAAGAATCTTTCACCATTAGAAAGCTACATTATCTGTGAGTAACATAGGCTATATTTTATTTTAGAAAAAATAGGTGTCCGTAAGATATTTGGGGTTTTCGGGTACGCGAAATAGTTCTCTCATGACGCGGGTGAAATCGTGGGAAACGGTTAGTAGCTACATATATTTGTTTGGTATACCTACCAAGCGTTTGAAGAAAATTATGGCAATATTGTATATTTTCATCTCATGTTCTCCTTCAAATTTGGAAGGCTGAAGTAGAACCGATAACAAAAAAAAAACATTAACATAAGAAGCTTTAAACAAACATGTTTGGAAAAACTATATTTATACTTAATATTATAAAACTGAAGAGATTATTCGTTTGCTGGATTGTACGCGCTTATCTCAGGAACTACTGGTGCGATTTTAATTATTAGTTTTATGTTGGATATGTCATTTATCAACGAAGGTTATAGGCTACAAAACATCATGCTAAGAGCCATGGGTGCCATGTAGTAGCCCTTAATAACGCGGATTTAACTGCGGGTTCATCTAGTTCTCTATAATTTCCGTTCAAATATTAGTAGACATTTTAAAATCATCACTATATTCGATCGTGTCAATTCGAACCTTTTCAAGGATAATACAAATAAAATATTCAACTATTAAGAGCTGCATTGCAAATTATCAGCTACGCCACAACGTACTAAACTGATACACAAAACTGGTGTACAAAAGGCCATCCTAAAAAGTGAGCCATAGTTGCTCTAAAAACGTCATTTTATTTCCACTGCAAGCTACAATTTCAAAGGATATGTGCTTATATTTTTGCATACCGGGTACAGGGTTCGGGATTATGGTTACCTAATGGGAATTTTGTGAAGCCTAGATTGTAAATAGATCGCCGTGATGTTTTGTAACATTATATTAAAAAGATAGATTGCATTATATTGTTCGGACAGAGTACACTTACAGTTAAAATGCTGCTATTGCTTGAAGGAAAGTCAGTTGCCCAATGTATAGTATAGACTGATGTGATTGTACCTCAGTAGGTGTGAGCAAATAATAATATGTTAAACTGCTTAATTTTCACTTCATCAAAGTATGTATACAGATATGGTACTTCGAATACACTTAGGTTTATTCAAAGTTTCCGTTGACTTTTTAATTGTGTTTATAATTTTTGAAGGTTGATATATAGGCATACACTGTTCAAGTCCCCAAGAAAGAATGTGATGTACAACCAGATTATAGATGTCTTGTGAATTTTTACGGTGCTGGAAATAATTTCTGGCCATATAAGTTTCTAGTCTGTATATGGAAGGCGAACTATGAAAGAAAATCAAACAAAGTATTATTATTATTATACATTTTATTGTACACTTTTACAAATATGTTAAAGAAATTTACATATGTAAGACACAGTACAATGGGCGGCCTTATCGCTAAAAGCGATTTCTACCAGACAACCTTTGGATGGAGATATTATTGGTAGGATAGAAATGGTAGTTGTAAGCGTACCAGTAAAGATGCATGTAGATATATATTATATTTAAATATATATATATAAGGTTATATAATACTAAGACAATATATATACACATACATAAATAACTATACATACATAGATATACATACATAAATAATATTTAATACATATATACTTAGTAGAACGGGAAGAAACTAGAAATATCATAATGATAGATAGTACTCCTTAACTAAGGATTTAAACCTGGTTATCGTCTGAGCCTGTCTTATATGTAACTGTTATGCATTCCATTGACGAACAGCTGTGACAGAAAATGACTTATCATAAAAGGTTGTGGAATGTACCGTCATCTTCAGTTTCATGTTTTCTACATTTTTTAAGAAGATTTTTTATAAATTATTTTGTGTCAAGTAGATATAATGCACCATTGTCGACGATATCACTTTACCAGTTTTGTCTAACAAGCGAGGTTAATTATACCAACGTATAGTTCTCTTCGAGGAAAATTTGAGAATTTGCTTAGAGAAACAGCTTTGCTTTAAAGTATTAAAGTATTACATTAAAGTATTATTAGTTAACTTTTTGATACAATTAATAGATTACATAAATTTTTCATAAATAATGGTGCATAGGGTTCCCACCAAGAACTTAGGGTCCCAAGCCAACCTCACCTGCAAGTGGTGCACCTGCCGATCAACGGACGAGGCTCTGGCAAACAATATCCCGATAAACGGCAATAGGCTCGCCACCTATTACGTGGGATCAAAATACTGGCGAAAAGTGGGCGTTTAGTATGCCTCTGCCTACCCCTCCGGGGAAACAGGCGTGAGTCTATGTATGTATGTATGTATAAATTTTGGCTACAACTGCACTGTCCCATACATGTACCTACATGTATGTATGTACCTACATGTATCTTCTATTACATTTTCTTAATTATAAAAAGACAATTTCACAAAAACGTAGTTCACAAAATTGTCGTGCCACACAAATGAACTTTAATTTTACACATTTAAAAGAAGATAAATATGTAGGTTAGAAATGGATATACTCATATAATTAGAAATTACATGTGTCAAGTAATGTCTTCAAGTGAGACTAAGATTTTTTCACAAAATTATACTGTATCGAAAATGTCTTTACGTTTACAAAAACCAGTTTACGTACCAAGTACACAGTTATATCGCACACAGTTCAAATTCGCCACACACGCTGCGGTACATTGGGAAGATGACCACAATTGCGTTTGCAGCAGTTCATTTATCACTGACCACGTAGTCTTTTTCTGAAGCGTACATTTATAATCCACCATGTATTTTTATTTGTAATTTGGCAACGTATATATACTACAACGTACACTGAGTATTTTTTCGCTTGACTGCAACGGCATAAATTTCACCAGAAATAGATTATTCATTTTAGTGTCAAATGTTTTTATGTTCGGTGTCGCCTACACGAAGCTTTTGCTGAGTCTTCAAAACAATTTTTAGAATTGGAAACTATATGTTGAGAAATTGTTTACAAAAAAATATTGATTATGTAGAAAAGCTGTTGTGGGACAATTATTACACGGCAATCTGATACCAAACTAGGCAGAGTCTGTACAAGCAACTAGACAGCTTATGAACAGACCGAATTATTTTTAAATTACCGTGCTCGTCAGACAAATATATTTTTCCTGAATGAGAATCAAACCCCTGACCCCCAGTTAGGTAGTAAAGGCGGTAGGTTATAGCTTGGACAAGATTTCTGATTGTACTGTCACTAAGATGAGGTACTTGCATAATATAGTAACAAGAAGTTAGTGCAGTGATAAACGTTTAGCTTTGCGGTAAATATTTGTAGGTTTGATCTCTACATGGAACAATGCTTTGTCTGATCCACAAGTTTTAATTTTGAATCTGTGTGTTCTTTCTTTTTGTCATCTCAACGGCTCTGAACTGCTTTGCTGTGGTATTCATTCATTAGTTAGTCTAAAAAACATGAAAATATGGCAAGGGGTGTACAAAAAATACAGGGTGTGATTTCGATTTTTTGCGGACCACTTTAAAAATATGAATTCATACTCTACTTGACTAATTAAATATAGTTTTTCTTTTCATGGATCTAAACGATAAAATTTTTCGCTACACTAGATAATAGCGGTTGTCTGTTAGTATAAAATTCTATGAGAGCTTCATGTCGCTATCTTAAGCTACTCGTAGTTGTAGTTTAACTGATACATATATGCGAACTAGAAGCAACGTATGAACACCTATTTTTTTAAGTGTCATACATTCTTTCAGTCAAACATGTCGTTTATGTATCTTTTTTCGGTTTTTATTCGAAAGTTTGAATGTTAATTGTGTGTAGACGATTTCACTTGCTGTGTTAGACAGTTTATGAATTTGTGTATAAGATAAGAATGTGTTCGAATATGACCAAATTACAATTCAAAAGAATTCTTTTGATATACAAATTAGGTTATATTCATTTCTGTCTTATATTAATCAATAGAATAAGTCTAGTCATACGCTATAATAATGTATAGGTAATTAGTAACTGGCTCGGTAACCCTTGCTTTGCCACATACTTGTATTTAGGGTTACAGATATTTTCTTGTGTCAAATCGTTAAAAAAAATTGTCCACGATATATTCTCAGAACTACTGAATACGAACAATTCATACATCAATCAAACCCGTTTTATTGGAGTTCGACACCAAATACTGTGATTCGAGATTATTATTTATATTATCAGATTATAGTGCCAAAGCAAAATACCCGGTGATTATAAAATAATTTTAAGCCCGGACATTTATTTTCATAATATTTTCACACCTAAGCAAC
The DNA here is from genome assembly GCA_944739405.2 of Euclidia mi. Lineage (NCBI taxonomy): Eukaryota > Metazoa > Arthropoda > Insecta > Lepidoptera > Erebidae > Euclidia > Euclidia mi. Next base: position 78,171,333 of record OX123187.2, on the reverse strand, counting down.
AAAGGAGAGCTATGCGATAACGTTATCAATAATCCTTTCCAATCTCCATTGTACCAACATTACAATATAATAAATTTTACAAACGTCTGCGGTTTCCTGTAATTGAACATAAATAATTTATATCCGTTTATTCATTCGTTTTGCAAGATAAATAAATATTCCTTTGGGAGCCAGGTGAATGGGGACGCGAATGAAGGTGTTTGGGAATTTTCGATTGACCTCCACGAAAAGATGTATATCCGAAGCTTAAAAAGACTTTAAGATTGCTCCTTTGAAGGTATTTATATGTATTATGTATGACGTTGTGTGGAGCATTTGTTGAGATTGATCATGATCATATATTTTTAGTATTCAAATTATCATTATGTAATCAATCTGGTTATGATCGCGGGTTGGCTTGGTTGGTTGGTATTGACTTGGTTGCAGGTGGCTCAAGATCGGTCTACGTGGACAGCTATGGGCGAGACGTATTGAGTTTTGTGATTTATTACCAATAAACGTCTCTAGGCTGAACTAATGATTCAATTGATATTCAGTCTCAATTATTTGCAACTCTTTAGGTTTAGGTATTCATCAAATTAATAATTTTTTTATACACAGAAAAATATTTTGTATAAATATTTTAACTAAATAGGCATTTTTATATTTTTATAAACTTACGCCTATATCCCCTGAGGGGTAGGTAGATTTATAATATTACACCCACATTTCGCCATGATTTTTTAGGTCCCACGTAATAGGGGGCGAGCCTTTTGTCGTTACCGGGCACATTGGCAGACTCCGTGCTGCTACTGAGAATCCGGAAAAACTCAGTAATACTTTTGCCCGTGCTGGGAATCGAACCCAGGACCTCCATTCAGCAGACGCATATGCTACCCACTGGAACACGTAGGCAGTCATAAATATTTTAACTAAATACATACATACATAGACTCACGCCTGTTTCCGGTAGGCAGAGACTACGGAACGCCATTTGCAACGATCCTGACATACCTCTCTTGCTTCATTCACTCCCATCAATCTCATCATCTCTTCTGTTTAGGGTACTTCTGACCTGTCCTTTTTTTAGGATGTCTCCAATCTGGTCAGAGAACGTCCGCCTAGGTCTTCCCCTTCGTCCTATCCTATTCACACCTTTTTTTTTTTTGGTTTCGGGTTGGAAATTCCTCATGGAGTCCCTCCGCCCTGGGGGATGGGCGAAGGGGACTGTCAGACTCTTACTGACTAAAAACCAACCCGTGTGCCTCATGTACCCGTGTGTCGGAGGGTCGGGTTTCGCCCAAGCATACGTCGCAACCCCCCGACGGGTATCGGTCCGCCTGATGGTCAGGTGGGCCCCAAACAAAACCCCCTTGGCGGCGGATTAAGGCGTTGGGCTCCGCTGCCAAAACACCCAGCGGCCGCAGAGGATAGGGAGGACGGCAACGCAACACCGCATCTCCTCTTCCTCTGCGGCCCCACCGCGACGCATCGAATGGTGCGCCCCCATTTGGTCGCGGGAGATAGGGCGCGCGGCAACGCAACACCGACGCGCCTCTCCTCCCGCGACCGCACCCGACTGCGAGGGACAGACAGAACTGTCCGCCGCACCCGCACCGTTGGACGCATCCTGCGCAGGCCCCGACAAGCCCACGCGGAGCGTCCCCTCCTGGGGATCCCTCTTAGCTTCACCGCGGGTCACCAATCCACGGTTACTGAGCCCCCCCACCACGACAAGGTGGAGATCCCACGGGGGGGATCCCATTCACACCTGCCTTATATATCTTCTTTGTCAGTCTTTCGTCATCCATCCTCTCCATGTGCCCAAACCTTCTTAACATGCCTTTCTCGATGCTTGTCACTACATCTTCTTTTACCCCACACCACTCTCGTATCACACAATTCTTTACTCTGTCGGTCAAAGACACACCACACATACTTCTCAGTGCTCTCATTTCTACAGCATTTATTCTACTTTCAAGTCTCTTCTGCCATACCCAACTTTCACTAAATAGACATATTTATTTAGGACCACCAATGATTATAACAACAATACAAATTCAAATATACAATGTAGGGTGCTGATTGTCGGTTGCATAATCTTTTAAGGTAGCCACTGCATGCACAAATATATAAGCTTACAAAAACTACTTATATAACTACTTGGTAACAATTCGAAGATAGGTATTTTTTTAAAGATATTATTAAACACATAAAAATTAAGTATATACAATCATAAATCAATATCTAGATTATAATCAATGCTAATGTCAATATGTACAACCGCTAGGTCATAAAACTAAAAGCCAATTAATCAATATGAAATCAAAATAATCAAAAATTTATATATAGTAGAAGATTGAATAAAATTAAAAAATAATACTAAAAAATAGAAACAAAATCAAAATAACATCATTATAAAATCAGAATTAAAAAAAGCAACAATTATGTAATGTCAAATCAATAGAAACAAATATAGATATATAAAAGTAGGAATATAAATATATAAAAATAGGAGGTAAAGCAATCAATCAAATATTCGAAATTTCAATAATTCGAAATTAATGTTAAGGCAGTTCAAATTAAATCTGATGTTAACAATAATCATTAATAAACTTAACACTAGCCGACGCCCTTTCGGAAAGTAGCCAGCGAGTCACAGTAGATATCTACAGACGAGCTACATGCGTTCATAAGTCGACACAAACGTGGGATCAGCGAACACTTTCCAAACTCTGTTCTCCTGAAGAGGGGCCTAAACGTAATAGTCATCATCAGCCTTGCAAAATTTGTCCCCCTGCTGTGCAATTGTCTCATTATAA